>VZQC01004118.1:601250-810269 GCA_009823505.1 Rhizomys pruinosus
TAACAAATTATATTTTAAATTTTATTATATGTTATTTTCCTTCAACTTAATTTATTCGATTTTATTTTTTTTTAAAGGTTTTTCATCCCATCAGGTGACTCTATTTTTGTTATGCATATGAATGTACTGTCTGCCAGCCACAAAGCCACAATCATACTGATCCATTGGACATATATATATATATATCTCATATATATATATATATATGTAGTCTTTTTGAGACCTGGTCTCCCTGTAGCCCCAGATGGCCTGGAACTCCCTCTGTATACCAGGCTGGCCTTGAACTCACAGAGATTTGCCTGTCTCTGCCTCCTGAGTGCTAGGATTAAAGGCATGTGCCCCCACACCTGGCAATGATTTCTCTAATACAGATCAGTTCCTTATTTCTAGTTTTCTTGTATGAAATACTAGGAACCAATCCCCTACCTTCTCTCTTTACTCTAGGTACAAATTATCCTACCACCGCCCCCCCACCTGGGAATTTAATATGATTTATATGAGGATAGTAAACAAATCTGTGAATGCTCAAATCAGTACCCAAAAAAATCATCTTAGATCAAGTAAATAGGTGAATGATATTAAAAAACAAAAGCTTAAAAATTCTGTCTGTAAAGTACCTTGACAGGTTAACATTTCAGCAAGCCTAAATTATTCTCAAGACACGGACTCATTCTCAGATCACTGTAACCACCTTGAAGAAGTGAGCAAGGGAGAACTCAAGAAACAGTCTATGTTACCACACAGATGTGGGATTTTTACCGAAGATGGGTGAAATAAGGCTGGGGGGCTGGCTGAGCTGTTAAGCATACTGGTTGCTCTTGTGGATGTCCAGTCTTGAATCCCAACACCAGAAAGGTAGCTAACAACATCCATAACTCCGGATCCAGAGGAATCCAATGTCTGTGGGTACTGCTAGAAATGGGTGCACTTAGATACACTCATACATATAAACTCATTATCATAAATAAAACATTAAAAAGATATTTAAAATAACCATTTTGACAAATGGAGGAAGTATATAAAAAGGAGTTACTAGTTTTAGGAACTTGGTGGTTTTTGTCTTGTTTTGGACTTTGGATTTCTTTTATTAGTACCCCGAGAACAGAAAGGAAAAATATATTTCGCTGAGATTTATAAGTTAGTTTCAAGAAGAAATCTGCATTTGAAGGAAGAGATGGTATTACAGCTAAGATTGTTTCCAAACACAGGAGATCCACATTGTACCAACATTTGAATGTCCCTCTCTTCCACCCAGGCTAAAGAGCTGCTGGTTTAAAGTCCACAGAAACCCAAAAGATGGGTACTATAATCATCTCTGTATTCATAACTCAAAGGTACTTTTAGCTGCATGAACTGGCTGTAAGAGCTCACTTAATTTCAGGACCCCATTGTACTTTCTTTTCTATTTCTAAATTTTCATTTATTTATTTATTTATTTATTTATTTATTTATTTATTTATTTATTTATTTTTTTGTATGTGTATGAATGTACTGTCTGCATGCAGGTCTGTGCACCCGTGTCGTGCAATGCCGCGGAGGTCAGAAGAGGGTCTCGGATTCCCCTGGAACTGGAGTTCTCCTGGAATTGGAGTTACAGACGGTTCTTAGCCGCCATGTGGGTGCTGGGGATCGAACCTGGGTCCTCTGCAAGAGCGTCGGTGCTCTTAACCGCTAGGCTATCCCTCCAGCCCCTCTTTTCTATTTCTAAGCAATAATCCACAGTTCATATTTTTAAATTCTGAGCTTTTTAGCTTATCCCAGTATATTATTGCATCCAGAATTCCCATTTGCTAAAAAAATGCATATGTTGTCCTGCCCGTATTTATGTGTAACTTAAGAACTTCAATCACTATCCTTTCTGAAATTGCTTCCCCATGCACATTTTAATTCACTATGAAAACATTTGGATGTTTACTGTAATATTTCGTTGTTCGTAGGTTTTATTTGTCACAGCATGAGGGCTTTAACATGGTTAATTCTTCCTCAGCTTTTCTACAGGGTTCATTTAGCAAATGCCAGCTTTACTCATCAGGACATTTAAGAACAGAGCATCAGTATCTTTTGATGTGGCCTCTTAATTACAATAGCTTCCTGTGCAGCTTTCAGGATTTTCAAGGTATTTGTTTGTTATTAGATGTTAATACTTCTCTACTTCATACCTCCTCTGCTATTTTATAAATTGCTTAAATTGACAATCTGGGCAATATCTGTATTTTCTCTTTGACACACATAGCACCTAGTTTGAGTTTTTCCTTACAGTGAGGGTTGTAAGTAAGCTCTGTTAAGTTTGCTTTTCCTGCCCTTGCATAAACGCATCAGTAAAGACACTGTAAACTTTGTAAATAGAGTAAAAGCACGGTTTTGATGACATGCATTTTGTAGGCTTACCTTCACGGGTGGTGAAATTGACTTTGTCACATAAAAATCTGGTTAACTAGGAAGTCAATGATCATTTAAATAGTAAAGGGAAGTATGGCAGTTCAACAAACTTCCTTACTGTGGTAGCTATAGACTGCTATGCATTGAATATTCTAACAATTAAAATCTCAGAGCTAAAGAATTAAAATTTTAAATTTGAATTCAAGCTTGGCCATTTACCAGCTGTTTAACACATTTGAACGCAGTAGATACTTTTACATTTGTAATCCATATAATAATGGCTTTTAGCTATTACAGCTTTTTATAAGAATTAAGCATATATTTGTAGAATGCTTATAGTATACTTGGCCCATAATAGGATACAGTAAATGGTGACTAAGATTATTATTGAGTTTTTGGCTTAGATACATAACTATTCGGTATTTTATATTTTTATTGGCTTTTAGTTTTCACACTTTGGCATTGTTTTCATTAAAATATTTCATTTGTGAAATCATTCAAATAAGTTGTTTTTATATTATTTGGGTTCATATTATGTATGCCTCTTCTTCATTTTAAAAATGCAATTCAAATCTTAAAACTAACTATGGGAAAAGATTTGTTTGTTCCAACAGGACAAAACGTCACCAACTTAACGGCTGAGAAAGAAAAGATACAGGTTTGCATTGAGTAGGATGTACCAAAAAGTGGCAACGGAAAGGCTGACCCGTCTGAACATTCAAAGGAAGAAAAGCCTCAGATTGCCATAAACATCGAACCCCTCTGTGGATCCTACATGTAACAACTAGTTATAATGAGTCCTAATGAAACTTACCTTCTAGGTGCCACAAAGGTTCTGATATGAGAGACTTCCTTGCCTTCCCACCCATAGAACAAGGAGAAATATGACAATGATGAGGTCGCTCCCCAACTGTAAATTGGAGACAACTATTGTAGAGGTAATCTCTTATAAAACCGGTAAAACTGCTTTCTTTAATTGACTACTAGACATGGGAACTGTGGAAGGGATTACTCTCTGTTCAGAACCAAATATAATACTAAAGTCCTAGGGCTATGCACTCAGGCAAAATATATTAATACAGGAGCTCTGACATCAGCAATGGATTGTTCTACCAGGTGGATGTTGGCCAGGGGATCCAAGGCCCCACAAAAGGTAAGGGCTCCTTGCCTCTAAGTTGGGATACCTACAGGAGGAGAGGCAATAAGACCCTGCTGCCGAAGACCTGACGTTAACATGGGAGGGATGTATTGAGACCACACATGCAAGTGTACAGATGGCCTCTGGAATGCCAGAGAGTGTTACCAAAGGCCACTAAACCAATAAAGCAAATATGGGTCTCCCTGAGTCAAGCAAGACTCCACCGTCAGCACCAGCTACACCTCACCTGCCTGGAAATACTGTGCAGCAGAGGCAGCCATGTGCCTGTATATCCCAAATCTAATTGGCTATTGGCTCTCCCCTTGGAGAAATAACCCATGGCTGATGCCACAAGCTTACATCCTCTACAGGTTAGGAGATGTTATAAGCCACAGTAAGACCCTGTCATATTTAACAGGGGGGAAAATTGTAATTCATGGATTAACATATCCAAACATGTGTCTATGCTAAAGTAACCTACCATAACTATTAGTGCTGCTTAAATACCTATATATCTAATTGCTTGTTCTTCATTAGTAGGATCGAAAGGTTATTCCTGGACAAACTGTCAGCCCATGAAAGGAAACAGCCAGAATTGACCAGAGTCCAAGTCAACAGCTCCAGAGAGAGTGGACTGTTTTACCTCTCATCCACCTGTGCCCCTTTTCTAAGCCTAGGGAACAACCTGCGGAAGAGGGGGCGTGGTAGAATGTAAGGGCTGCGATTGGGGTGAATGGTGAAACTACAGCAATGTAGTCTGGACACTCATTTGATCAACTTGATTGAACAAACAACCTGTCACCCCCCACTGGATGGTGGGGCTGTAGGTGTTTGGGCACAACAGCCTGCAGATAGGTTTTGCATGAAGGATGCTTGTACTCATGGATTATCACTTATAGCTAAAAAAAAAAAAAAAAAAAAAAAACTGAGAGAAAGATGCAGGACAGTTATGGCAGAATGCATGATCTGGGATGGGGTGGGGGTGGGGGGGAGGGAAAGGGAAATAAGCCTGAACTGAATTGGAAAAAATGTATGAAATGCACAAAGCATCAATAAAAATTAATTTAAAAAAAAATAAATAAAAAAAAAATAAAAATGTGATAAGTTTTGTTGTAGAGGTTTTTGGTGTCTTTGGTTAGGTTTGTTCCCAAGTATTTTTTTTTTTATTTGAGGCTATTGTGAGTGGGAAGGTCTTTTTATATTCCTTCTCCAATTGTTTATTGTTGGTATAAAGAAAGGCCACTGATTTTTCTTAGTTAATTTTGTATCCTGCCACTTTACTGAAACTCTTAATTGTTTCTAGAAGTTTTCTGGAGGAGTTTTAGCATCCCTTAGGTAAATTATCATATCATCTGCAAAAAGGGATAGTTTGGCTTCCTCTTTTCTGATTAGTACTCCTTTAATTTCCTTCTTTGTCTTATTGCCCTGGCAAGCATTTCAAGCACAATGTTGACGAGGAGTGGTGATAAGTGGCAGACTTGCCAGGTTCCCGCCTTTAACAGGAATGCTTCCAATTTTTCTCCATTTAGAATGATGTTGGCAGTGGGTTTATTGTATTTCAGTCCTTTTATAGTTTATGATATTTACTGATTTTCATATGTAGAACCATCCCTGCATCTCTGGTATGAATCCAACTTGATCATGATAGATGATCTTTTTGATGTGGGTCTGTATGTGATTTGTAAGTATTTTGTTGAAAAATTTTGCATCTATGTTCATTAATGAGGTGGATCTATAGTTTTCTGTTTTGGTTATATCTTTGCCTGGTTTTGATATTAGAGTGATGCTGGCTTCCTAGAAGGAATTTGGGAGATTTCCCTCTGTTTTTATCCTTCTGAACAGTTTGAGTAGTAATGGTTGTAATTCCTCTTTAAATGTTTTATAAAATTCTGCTCTGAAACCATCTGGGCCTGGGCTTTTTTTAGTTGGGAGATTTTCTTTTTATTACAGCTCCAATTTCCTCAAGTATTATGAGTCTGTTTAATCTGTCAATCTCTTCTTGGTTAAGCTTTGTGGTTCCCAGGATTTTAGAAATTCATCCATTTCTCTTAGGTTTTCAAATTTAGTAAACCCCTGAAGAAGGATATTGAAGATGACAACAAAAGATTGAAAGACCTCCCATGCTCATGGATTGGAAAAAAAAATTAATATCCTAAAAATGTCCATTTTACACAAATTGATATACAGATTCAATGCAATCTTAATCAAAATCCACATGAGTTTCTTCACAGACTTGGAAAAAATAATCCTTAAATTCATATGGAAAAACGAAAGACCCCAAATAGCTAAAGCAATCCTGAGTGAAAAGTGCAATACAAGGAGTACTGCTTTACCAGACTTTAAGCTATATTACAGGGCTATAGCCATAAAGACAGCTGGGTACTAGCACAAAAGCAGACCCATTGACCAATGGAACAAAATTGAAGGTCCAAACTTGAGCTCATACAATTTCAGTCACCTCATATTTGACACAAAGGGGCAAAAAACCCTCAATAGAGGAATGATAACATCTTCAGTAAATGGGGCTGGCAAAACTGGATCACCATTTATAGAAGAACAAAATTAAACCCCTACCCTTCACCCTGTTCAAAAGTCATCTAAAGATCTCAGCCTGAAACCCGAAACCCTGAAGGTGATAGGAGAAAAAATTGGCAGCAATCTACAAGGCAAAGGAAAAGACTTTCTAAACCAGACAGCAGCTGCACAGGAAATAAGGTCAACAGCTGACAAGTGGGACCTCGTCAAACTCAAAAGCTTCTGTACAGCGAAAGAAACAATCAAGGAAGTGAAGAGAAAACCCACAGAGTGGGAGGAATGGTTCACCAGTGATACATCTGACAGAACATTAACATCCAGAATGTATAGGCTACTCAAAAAACAAAGAAGAAAACAAATGGCCTACTCAAAAGATGGAATAAAGAGCTGAAGAGAGACTTCACCAGTGAGGAAGTAAAGATGACTGAGAAACATCTTAAAAAGTGTCCAACATCATTAATAACTAAGGAAATGCAAATTAAAACCATATCATCTTACTCCTAAAAGATTGGCTAAGATCAAGAAAACAAAAGACACCAAATGCTGGAGAGGTTGTGAGGAAAGGGGAACACTCATCCATTTCTGGTGGGAATGTAAACTGGTACAACTATTATGGAAAGCAGTGTGGAGAACCCTTAAAAGACTCAAAATGAGCCTACCACCTGACCCAGTCATGCCACTCCTGGGTATATACCCACAAGACTCATCCTACTACAAAGATTCATGCACATCTATGTTTATTGCATCTCTCTTCACAATAGCAAAGTGCTGGAACCAACTCAAATGCTCCTCAACTGATGACTGGATAACAAAAATGTGGTACATCTACACAATGGAGTTCTATTCAGTGGTAAAGAAAGATGAGATCATGAACTTTGAAGGTAAATGAATGGCACTTGAAGCCATTGTGCTAAATGAAGTAATAGTCCCTGAAAAACAAATGGCGAATGTTTTCCCTCATTTGTGAATGCTAATACCAAATCCCCAGTTGCAAGGCAACCCGAACAACATTATTATTATGCTTCTTTTTATCTGAAAGCAACTGTGTTGCTATAATATCAATCTCTTAACAGGCTCCAGAATCGACTTTCCACTTATTTTCAGAGTAATTACTGTATATGGGTGGAAGGTATATATTCATATTTGAGAGTAATATAAAATTAAAGGGGGAAAATGTGAATTCCCTAAATATATTTTGGGATTAAAATACTGTTTATTCTCAGAGGTCATAATTTTGATACGTATGTGATGTTTATATAGGTATCACTATATAAGTATCACTTATTTATACTTATTTACATAAGTATCACTAAATACAATAAAACAAAGGTACAGAAAGTGTAATATACTACAATGTTTTTGCTTTATGGATGTGAGACAAAGGCTCTCCTTTAGGATTTAGGTTCAGTTAGTGAAGATTTCTGAAAATATCTACAAATTAATTCTAACAAAAGAAAAATCCTTAGACTAAGAAATAACACTGTTTGATTTCCATATGTGCTTTAAGTTACACATCAATTTTTTTAAACACATACACAAATTTTAAATTAATTACATTCCTCTTTTAACTTTCTCAAAACCTTCCTTCCTGGCACACACTGAATACAGACAATAAGAAGACATCAGATTTCATATTAATAATCAATTAGAGAGGCACACAATAATCTGAATTCAGAATAATAAGACTCACAATGAGAAGAATTACAATAACACTTAGGAGACACAGAGGACGAGGGAAGAGAACCAAGTTTGATAGGTGGGGAAGCTTAATGCTAGTTTCTGAGAAAGACAATTCTTGAACTATATTACAAGGAGTAATTAGGAAGATTGCAGTGGAAGCAAATGGAAATAGTCACAGTAGCACTGAGAGCAAACCTATTCTACAGATAAATAAAAAAGCCTGCTTATATTGTTGTATATCTGAGTATTTTATACTAAACCTAGCATAAAATGGATTATGAAAATCATCTGCATAAAATAATTTATAATCAATATTGGTCAAATAAGTTTCATATAAAATTTTCATTTCTAAGAAATCTAACTTTAAGAAGATTCTTCTAACTACACAGTTATCTTATTTGCCCACTTAGTTTTGAGTACAACTATACCACAGATAACAAAGTCCCTGCATACTTGCTTATACAAAATAATAAAAAGTTTTCATATTCCTAATGCTTATCCTGTATAATACTTTGTGTAAATTATAGATTAGTTATAATAGCTAATACAATGTCAATGCTTTGAAAAATAGTTGTAAAAGTAAAAGAAATTCTGTATATGTTTAATATGGATACAATTTATTTTTTTCCCAAATATTTCATCCATTTATAGATGACTCAAAGGATGCAATAGATACAGAGCACATAATGTAATATGTAAACATTAATTTCTTTCTTTGTTTCTTTGTTTCTTTCTTTTTTTTTTTTTTTTTTTTTTTTTTGGTCTTTTTGAGACAGGGTCTCCCAGTAGCCCCAGCTGTCCTGGAACTCACTCAGTAGACCAGGCTGGCCTTGAACTCACAAAGATCCCCCTACCTCTGCCTCCTGAGTGCTAGGATTAAAGGCGTGAGCCACCACACCCAGCCAAATGTCTTCTTTCAAAACTCTATAAATTTGCAATTGTGATTGATTTAGGTCTTTATAAAAGTTTTACGTTGTCTAACAGTATTTGCTTATAGAAAACCTCTGCATGCTTTTCCTAAGTTTGTTTAATTATTGAACGATGACCCTCAGAGATATTTTGAGTATATAGTTATGATTTATAGATGAGATAATAAACTTTCTTATAACATATGTAATAATTATTATTTTATTGCTTTAATTTTGTTAATAAATATTTTCAA
Source organism: Rhizomys pruinosus (assembly GCA_009823505.1). Taxonomy (NCBI): domain Eukaryota; kingdom Metazoa; phylum Chordata; class Mammalia; order Rodentia; family Spalacidae; genus Rhizomys; species Rhizomys pruinosus. The sequence continues at coordinate 610,145 of VZQC01004118.1, forward strand.
TTTAATAAGCATTGACTGAACACATTTTTCAGCTTTGTACTGAAAAATGCTTTAAAAACAAAGTCTAAAAACATACTTTAAATAATTTTATTTTAAAAACATAAATTTATTATGACAATTATTTATTAATTGAATCTTTTTTTTTACCTATATATGCTTGCTGTCAAATAAATACCAGGGGTGCTATGCTGATGACTAATGTAGACGTAGCTTTCATAGGTGGGTAATAGGGTTTTTGGAACCAAAAATGTTTTATATTGAAGTGGAGAGATTGCTAAATTGTTAAGAGTACTGGCTGCTTTTCCAGAGGAACTTTGGTTCAGTTCCCACCACTAACATGACAGCAAATATCCATAAGTAACTTCCATGGGATGCAACACTAATTTCCATCAGTAACCTCCGTGGATTGCAACATCTTCTGTCTTCCGCAGGCATTGGATGGAATGGATACACTTACATACATGCAGAAAGCTCATTCACACATGTAAAATAAAAATAAATACATTTTAAAAATTAAAAATATTTTATATGAAATAAACAAGATTTCAAGTATTACCAAAATCTGACTTCTAGGGAAGAAGTGGCAATCTCTATACTGAGCCCTAGAAATTTTGTTAGCAGTCTGGAAGGGAAAGAATAGTGTATGTAGAGACCTGGGGATTGGAAAGAGTGACATACAATTTGAGGACACAGAGTCATTCTGAAATGAATCTGAATAGTGTTTTTCACTTGGCAGAGATGTAACTGAGGGGTGAGAATGGATCTCTACAGGACTTAAGACCAAGCTCTGAGGGGCTGGAGAGATGGTTCAGTGCTTAAGAGCATGACTGCTTTTGCAGAAGACCGGGTTTGATTCCCAGCACCACATGGTGGCTAAGAACCATTTTTGACTCCAGTTCCAGGGGAATCCAATGCCCTCTTCTGACCTCTTCTGCATTGCACGACACGGGTGCACAAACCTACATGCAGACAGTACATTCATACACATGAATAATAACAACAATAATAGTAATAATAATAATAATAATAATAATAATAATAGATCAGGCTCTGAGTGTATTTAAGTTACCCAGCGCTCACCGGGGAGGTCCTAACTCCCTTTGTTCTATCTACATGGATCTGTGGTGGTGACCACATGCAGACTTGGTTCCAGAAGTGCTGCTCTAGAAAAGACATTATGCCATCTGATCATGTTAGCTGAATAAGCACTACCGGATCAAAACAGTTACTGATGTTAGAGACTGTGGGCAGTAAAGCACTTTGAGAAGGAATTAGAGAGTCCAATAGATTCGCCAAGTATCTGTAAATGTGTGTCCTGAGAGTGGGTCAGGAATAATCCTAATTTAAGCACACAAGTGAGTAAGGCACAGGGTGCCCAGCAACTTGTGAAACCCACTGACTAAGAGGGAAGTCCATGTTTAAGTTTTGAACATAGAGTATCTCAAGTGCCTGAATATGTCTTCTGAAACATGTATTTTTAGTCATCAGCACGTTAAGAAAGAAATAAGCTATAAAATTCATGAGAGTATAGAGATATGTAGCACAGCCAGGGAGGCTGACCTAGAAAAGAACTACAGGCAGGATAAATGTTATAGTCCAGTAAAATTGAAAATGAAATGTCAGCTCCCTATGCAAGGGTCATGACAATGCATTCAAGCATTCTTCAATCCTAGGAAAAAAAAATCTATTACTTAAAAATACAATTCCTCAATTTCATAAAATTAAAAAGAAACCTTTGGGCTAGAGATCTGACACAGTGGTTAAGAGCACAGGCTGCTCTTCCAGGGGACACAGGTTTGATTCCATGCATGGACATGCTGCTTAACAACCATCTGTAACTCCAGTTCCAGGGGACTTGGCACCTTCTTCTGGCCTATGAGGGCATTGTGTGACAAGGGTGAACTTACATATATGCAGGAAAAATACTCATTCATAAAAAAATAATTTAAAAATAAACCTTCATATTGCCTGGAGAGCAAGACACAACTGCTTACTCCAACTTACAAGGCCCATGTGGCCTGATTCAAATATCTTTCTGTAGACTTCTTCCTTGGTGCCTCATGCAGCTGCTCACTCTGTTCTATATATTCTCTGTTTGCTTCTATCATTGGCTGTTCTTAAGATTCAGTTTCCTCTATTCTGTGCTAGGTTAGCTTTTCTCTCAGTGTGCTACAGTGATGTAATCTTAAATTTCTTTTTTTTTATTTTTTATTTTTATTGATGCTTTGTGTATTTCATACATCATTTTACAATTCAGTTAAGGCATATATCCCCTTCTCTTCCCCCCCACCCCACCCCTACCCATCGCAGATCGTGCATTCTGCCATAAGTTTTCTGCATCTTTCTCTGCTTTTTTGTTTTGTTTTGTTTTCATTTTTTTTAACAGTAAGTGATAATTTGTGAGTACAAGCATCCTTCATGTAAAACCAATTTGCAAGCAGTTGTGCCCAAACCCACACAGCTCATGGGTCCCACCATCCAGCAGAGGGGGCTTGTATGTTCAATCAAGTTGATCAAATGAGTGTCCAGTCTATATTATTGTAGTTTCACCATTAACCCCAATTGAAGCCCTTACATTCTATCACGCCCTCTCTTCCGCAGATTGTTGCCTAGGCTTAGAAAAGGGGCACAGGTGGATGAGAAGCAAAACACTCTACTTTCTCTGGAGCTGATGTCTTGGTCTCTAGTCAGTTCTGGCTGTTTTCTTTCATGGGCTGCCAGCTTGTCCAGGCTTAACCTTTCGATCCTACTAATGAAGCACATGCAATTAGATATTTAGGTATTTAAACAGTATAATATATAGCCTTTCGATCCTACTAATGAAGCACACACAATTAGATATATGGGTATTTAAACAGTACTAATTGTTATGGTAGGTTACTTTGGTATAGACACAGATGTTTGGATGGTATGTCAATTCATGATCTACATTTTCTTCTGTCAAGTATGGCAGGGTCTTCGTGTGGTTTATAACATCTCCTAACCATTAGAGGATGTAAGCTTGTGACATCAGCCGTGGGTTATTTCTCCAAGGAGAGAGCCAATAGCCAATTAGATTTGGGATATACAGACATATGGCTGCCACTGCTGCACAGTATTTCCAGGCAGATGAGGTGTAGCTGGTGCTGACGGAGGAGTCTTGCTTGACTCAAGGAGACCTATATTTGCTTTATTGGTTTAGTGGTCTTTGGTAACACTCTCTGGCATCCCAGAGACCATCTGTATACTTGCAAGTGCGGTCTCCATACATCTTTTCCATGTTTGTATCAGGTCTTCAACAGCAGGGCCTTATCGCCTCTCTTCCTGCAGATATCCCAGTTAGGAGGCAAGGAGCCTTTACCATTTGTGGGGATTTGGATCCCCTGGCCAACATCTCCTTGGTAGAATAATCCATTGTTGATGTCAGAGCTCCTGTATTGATATATTTTGTTTAAGTGCATAGCTTAAGGAGACTTTAGCATTATATTTGGTTCTGAATAGAAAATAATCCTTTTCACAGTTTCTATGTCCATTAGTCAATTAAAGAAGGCAGTTTTACTGATTTTACAAGAGAACACTTCTATAACAGCTGGTTCCAATCTACAGCTGGAGAATGACCTCATCATCCTCTTATTTCTCTTTATTCTATGGGGGGAGTTAAGAAAGTCTCTTGTATTAAAACCTTTGCAGCACCTAGAAGGTAAGCTTTGTTAGGAATCATTAAAAATAGTTGTTACTAGTAGGATCCACAGAGGGGCCTGATGTCTGCAGCAATCTGAGGCATTTCTTCCCTTCAATGCGCAGGGGAGTCAATCCTTCTGCTGGCACTTTCTGGTACATCCTATTCACTGCAAAGCTGCATTTTCTTTCTCAGCCATTAAGTTGGTGATACTCTGGCCTGTTGGAACATACAAATCCTTTCCCATAGTTAGTTTTAAGATTTGGGTTGCAAGGTTTTTTGACAAAAAGTTTTCATATCTATCTATATCCCCCTTTTTTATTTAAGGTGTTTAGTTTTGACCCATGAGTCTCAAAAAAGCGGAATCAAGTCACAGATTTCATCAAGTTCACCCATGCTGTTTTGGGTTACTGTATGTGATTAACTTGGGAAACAAAGTTCATTTTTGAGTTAAATCGTCCTATAGGTGAAAGAGATTGCTACCAGGTGATACTATATGACAGCAAAATTATAGAGAACATTTGTTTATACCAATCCCAAAGTAATTGTTATACAGATTTTAGTTAAAGCTAATGTGGACAAGAGCAATTTATATCACCAATTAACTCAGATGCATTACCGTTTAGAACAACAACAGAAAGATTGCATCAGAAGGCTGACTGAAATAGTGACTCGGGAGGGTTGGGAGGGGTGGGAGAGGGACACGGGTGTATATTCGATTGGTGCATGTTTAAATGTAATCTTAAATTTCTATAGGTCAATTCTCACTTCTGTGGCTCAAAACAAATTATCTCCTTTATACGTATTTGATATCCACTGTCCTTAGTAAGTGAGAATCTATGGGTTAGTTACACATGACTTGACTCTGTCATATAAAATTACAAGTGCTTAGATAATACTCCTTAATTGGCCTAGTTACAATAGATACAGAGATAGAAGATAAAGGAAGACATTGTGATGATTTTGTATGTTAACTTGATATAATCTAGAATCACGTGAGAAGTAAGTTTCAATGAGAGATTGTCTAAATCAAATTGGCCTTGTGGACAGGTGTGGGGTGCTTGCCTTGGTTATATTCATTGACATGGGAAAAATTTGACATTATGCCTGGAGATCCTGAACTGTATCAGAGTGGAGACAGCGAGATGAAGACAAGCATGTATGCCTTCATTTCTTGATAGCAGAAGCAAGGTGACCTTGTTTTTAAAATATGGTCTTAAAAGGAAGAGAAAGAAAGGGACATAGAAGAAATATTTGGGATTGGGATCTTTTGAAAATAGATGTGATTCAATATGCTTAAATTAGTAAGAAGGGGCAGCAGGAGAGATTGCTCAGTGGTTAAGAGTACTGGCTGCTCTTTCAGAAAACCCAGTTTTGAATTCCAGCACCTGCATGGCGGCTCAGGCTAAAAACCATCAATATCTTCATTTACAGGGGATTGGACACCCTCTTCTGCCCTCCTCAGGCATTGTGCAGCAACATGGGTGCACTTACATACTCACAGACATAATACTCATAGCTGTTAAATAAATAAATAAATAAATAAATAAATAAATAAATGGTAAAACATATGGAAGAATTTAGAATACACTGTGTGCAACACATATACATCCATACGCAGCACTTGGTGCAAATTTATTGCCAAACATAATCTTTAAGCCTCCCTTTACTTACTGTCTCCCTTTAAAAACAGTGGATTTATTTTATCACTGTTGAAGTGACTCTAAGTGGTCCCAAGTTCTATATACATAACATCTTTTTACTGTGTTGTCTTTCTTGGCTTTTCAATATAATGGTTTGTTGCTCTTGAGATAATAGTTTGAAAAATCATACAAGCTGTTAGGATATTTGCATAGTGATTATATGCTGAATAGCAGCTTGGATTTTCTATTTCCATCTGCTCTGACTTAGTAAGTGCAAGAAGAATTATTATTATTATCATCGTCATTATTATCATCGCAATTATGTGAATTCCAAATTGGGCAACAGACAAACTACATATAATGTGTAGATAGATAAAAATAATTTTGCTGAAAAGAAATTTTTGTTTTATATAATAAAGTCTTTTGAATTCAATTCCCTTCTCAATTTTAAAAGGGCAAGTTTATTCAAGTGTAAATAATATGTTCATGTCTGTGACTAATGAAAGCATTTTAAAATAATAAATCAGTCTGCAGAGTTTCCAGCATGTATTCTCTTCAACGCTTTGCCCTTCAGTCCCCTTGAAGAATGAAGGTAACCCCGTCACTGCCTGTAATCACCATTTATTTCTAAGAATAGAAATACCTCACTGATCTGAAACTCCTCCTTTTCTTTCAGAACTAGAAATCAAGATAGGTGTAAAGAGGTATTGTGAGACTCAAAATAGATTTAATATACTTGAGCACTTGGCCTCACACATCTCTGATGCTTTCTAGTTTTCCATGCTGTTTGCGCACTAAATCATCTATCACCTGTTACACTTAGTATTTATTGATTTTAATGAAATTCAACAGACATTTCAATCAATTGTTCTATACTTACATTTACTTCATGTATAACATTTTGTGCAGAATTGCCAGTGCTAGCTCTAAGATATTCATAAAGCTTTAAATTTTGTCAGATTAGTATCTTTACTACCAGAAAGTTCATAAATGTTTTTTTCAAAATAGATTAAGTCATACACTATAATTACAGGAGAATAGTGTACACTATTCTTAAAGTGTTGTTAGCAAGAGTATTGATTGCCGAAATGCTGCTTTGGCACTAATCCTACACACTCCAATCTGTGCATTTGTGTCGCACTATTGTCAACAGACATTAAAACATGCCCTTCTAAAGCCTATGTCTGAAGACATTCTAAGCTGAGTCCTGCTCCTGCTTGTATTGCCCAACAACTTCTAACATGGTCATGTCCTCACAAGGAGCCCCAGATTCAAACACCACTTTCTCGCCCAAACTTTGTTCTTTCTCTTTCCTCCCACCTGCAGGGAATGTCCTGTGCACTAACAGTCCTCCATTTAAAGAAATCCTCTTTACTCTCCTGGGTTCTTCTCAGTCATTGTATTCTCAGAGAAGACAATGAAACCTAAAGTAGATATGCTAAGTGATTATCTCTTTATACATTGTCATTTACCTTTAGAGCATGCCAAGCATATTCTTCTCTTTTTTTTCATTTTAAGTTCCCACATGGTATGAGACTTGTCTGTTTCACTCTGTACTGATTTACCATTGTTAATTATGTGTTTGTGGCCCAGTATTTGTTCAATGTAATATCACTGCATAAATAAATGATTAACTGTGATGGTGGATCCTTTTCACACTGGCAAAACTTATGCAGGCTGTAGAAACATTAATGAAGCTAAATATATTTTCTTTCCTGCTTTCCTTTGGAAAATATTAGGGAACATGGGATCTTTCATTGTTCTGCAGATGTTAAAATTCACGTTGAATTATATTGAACATTTGTATGATTTACCTGAACAATCCCTAACACAAATACACGTGGAAAATTCCTTCCTCCAATAAAGAATCAATGGTTTAACATTTTCATCATCAAATTAAGCTCATTATCCAGATTTTTACATCCCTGATAATGCAAAAATGAATGGGATTCTTCAGTTGTAAATAGTTAATTGGCTATAACTAACAGTCAATTTTTATAAAGATTTTTGTATAAAAATAAATACTATAAAACCAAGTAGTACACTCTAATAAAAGGAAAATCTCTTGATATCTCTTTAAAATATTTTTATTATTTTTATGTGTATGACTGTATTTCCTGTATGTATGTAAGTGCACCCATGCCCTTCAATGCCCATGGAGATTAGAAAAGGGTATCGGATCCCCTAGAATTTGAATAAAAGACAGTTGGTAGCCAATATGTGGGTGCTGGGAATTGAACTTGGGTATTCTGTAAGGGCAGCCAGTGCTCTAAACCACTGAGCAATTTCTGCAGCCACAGCACTTGATCTCTTAATGCAATAAGAACGAACCTAGTGTGAAAACATAATACTCATGTATGGAAGCAAAACAGGACAAACAGAATCTTTTCCTTCAAGATGACATTTTTCATCCCTGTGAAATAAATGGCATAAAAGTCTTTAGAGCTCATCATTCATATTAATGTCACATAATTATCAAAGGTCATAGGTGAAATTAATTACCTTAGTGAATATGTCAGAATTGAACTTTTGGCCCCTAAAAATGAGCCTGAACAAGACAGATAAAGGTTATTTTCTTCATCTGAAATTGTCACTGCAAAGGTGAAGGGGGACTCTGCAAACTTAGATAGCAACTCTCAGCAGGAACCAGAATTTCTTTAAAGGGAGTTGCTCTAATCAACCTTAAATCAAAAAGTTAAGTCTTTTAAAACATTTGTATATTCTACGTAATATATAATCAACACAAATGAAGTAGTCTTTTGATTACTTGTTTTGAAAGAACGGAAGATAAGTGATTTATTTTTTTTCCAAAAATCTAGCATTAAATAATAGTTCACCAAGTAAATTTTCGGGGTGGTCTTGAGGATAAAATAGGGGTCATGTTGCCAGGCATGGTGGCACATGCCTTTAATCCCAGCACTTGGGAGGCAGTGGCAGGCAGATCTCTGTGAGTTCAAGGCCAACCCGTTCTACAGAGCAAGTTCTGGGCCAGCTGGGGCTACAGGGAGACCTTGTCTCAAAAACACCAAAAAATGACGTCATGAACTTTGCTGGTAAATGGATGGAACTCGAAGTCATTATGCTAAGTGAAGTAACACAGTCCCAGAAAAAAAAAAAAAAAAAAGGCGAATGGTTTCCCTCATGTGTGGATGCTAACACCAAATCCTTAGCTGGCAGACAAACTGAGCAACTTTATTATTATATTTCATTGTATCTGAAAGCAACTGTACTATTCCAATGTGAATCTCTTAATGGGCTCTAGAATTGTCCTACCACTTGTTTTGTAATTACCATATATGGATGGAAGATATGTACTCATATTCCAAAGATAAAAAAGAATGTAAAGTTATACATCTTTTTTTTTTTTTTTTTTTTTTTTTTTTTTTTTTTTTTTTTTTTTTTTTTTGTCTTTTGAGACAAGGGTCTCTGGTAAGCCGCCTCAGCTGTCCTGGAACTCTGAGACCAGACTGGCCTTCAACTCACAAAGATCTGCCTGCCTCTGCCTCCCAAGTGCTAGGATTAAAGGTGTGCGCCACCACGTCCAGCTAAGTTGCACATCTTTTTACCTGCATGCAACTTTACTGTTAAAATGTGAATCTCTAAATGTGTTTAGGAATTAACCTATAGTTTATTTTTAGAATTTGCAATTTTGATTTATGTGTAGAGTGTATATATGCATATTTTGGAATAATATAAAATTAAAGGGAGCAAAAAAAGAAAAAAATAATAAAATAAAATACCTACTTAAAAACAAAAACACCAACCAAAAAAAAAAAAAAAGCTGGGCTTGGTGGTGCCCGCCTTTAATCCTAGCACTTGGGAGGCAGAGGCAGGTGGATCTTTGTGAGTTCAAGGCCAGCCTCATCTACAGAGTGAGTTCCAGGACAGCTGGGACTACAGGGAGACCCTGTCTCGAAAAAAACAAACAAACAAACAACAACAACCCCCCCAAAAAGAAAAATAGAAGTCCCAAAGCAAGTATTTATTCTGTAAGACACTGCATTCTCCGGTTTCACATTAGATTATTGTTCCTTTAGTAGAATAATTTAAAATAAGAAATCCATAAATATCATAAAATTATATCTTGTGTAATATACATATTTATGCAATGAAAGCTAAGAATTATATTTATGAAATTAATGACTAACATTCATGACAAAACTGATATTTCACTATGTGAAGATTTGTGACAAACACATGTTCAAACATGTTCTATGCTATATGCATTTGTTCAATGAAAACATTACTTCATGAGTAATACGCAGATTTTTTAAAGTAATTTTTAGACTTTTTTACTGATTTATCATGGTAAAATCTAAGACTCCTCCATCCGCATCAGCTACACTTCACCTGCTTGGAAATACTGTGCAGCAGTGGCAGCCATATATCTGTATATCCCCAAAATAATTGGCTATTAGCTCTCTCCTTGGAGGAATAATTCAAGGCTGACGCCACAAGCTTAAATCCTTTAGTGGTTAGGAGCTGTTATAAGCCACAGTAAGACCTTGTCATCTTTTACAGAAAAAATATAGTTCATGGATTAGCATACCACCCAAACATCTTTGTCTATATCAACATAACCTACCATAATAATTAGTACTGTTTAAATGCATGTATATCTAATTGCTTGTGCTTCATCAGTAGGAGTAAAAGGTTATTCCTGGATAAACTGTCAACCCATGAAAGGAAACAGCCTGAACTGATCAGAGTCCAAAACGACATCTCCAGAGAAAGTAGACTGTTTTGTTTCTCGTCCACTTGTGCCACTTTTCTAAGCCTAGGGAACAATCTGCGGAAGAGCGGGCGTGGTAGAATGTAAGGGCTGTGATTGGGGTGAATGGTGAAACTACAGCAATATAGACTGGACTGTTATTTGATCAAGATGATTGTACATACAAGCCCCTCCAGCTGGATGGTGGGAGCCTTGGCTATGTGGGTTTGGGCATAGCTGCTTGCAAATTGGTTTTACATGAAGGATGCTTGTATTCACTACTTACTACTTATTGTTAAAAATCAAATAAAAATATTGAGAAAAATAAATAAAATTAATTATTTCACAGGAAGCAATTTAGTGGCAATTAGTATATTCATAATGTCATATCACCAATATGGTTAACATCCTAAAGAGTAAACTGTACCTATTAATCAGTTCCTCCCCCATTCTTGATAAGGTATTCTCTGCAATCAAGGGGAATCACCTATCTCAGTCCTCTACTGTGAAGTCGCTGTTTCTGAATATTTTAGTGGAATGTAATCATATGTAACATGATTATATGTATTTGACTTCTATTATATGATTTCCTTGAGGTTCATTCACATAGTTTGCATAGGATAATACATGCAGTCTTTTTATAGCTAAGCACAATTTGCCACTCATTCACATAATGATGGATATTTGCTCTCTTGCTACGCTTAGGGGAGCACATATTACTTGAGGTCCAGTTTTCCCTTCTTTTAGGTATAGTCTCACATTTCAATTACTGGCCCACATAGTAATTCAATGTTTCAACTTTGAAAAACAGCTGAATGTTGTTCTTCAACAAAATCTTCATGTCTTTGCTAATGTTTGTTATTCCTTTTTTTATTTAGTTTTTTTTTGTTGTTATTTGGTGTTTTCATACACGTTTATAGTGAATTTTAGTCCCCCCAGTACTTCCTTTCACCCTTTCACTTTCCTTCCTTGATCCTGCTTTCTAACAAGTCCTTTCCTATATCCATGCCTGTTTTTGTGTGTGACCCACTGAGTTAAGTAAAAGTACTATATCACTTTTCAATTATTATCAATTTTTCAATATAGTATACTTTTGTGTTTATGTCAACTAGAAATTTTACCTTTCTAATAGAAATTTATTTAAAATATCTCATGCTCTTAAGATGTAATGAGTCAATAAACAAATTTTCTTTCATCATGTCTTCCAGTAAAGGTTAACATATGCTATTATTTTCTGGGAAACTGCAATTATTTTCATGCGTATTTTGACTAGTGTATTTAAGCTACTTTTTATAATCTGATGCAAAATATGTTAACTACTTATTATGATATTTGCCTTGAATCATGAACTATGTGACAATGCCATATTTGTTTACTATATTCTCAGGAAAACATTGATATTAAACTAAAGCCATCTGAGGCATTGTTCACATGCATGCTCAACTCATGGTGTATGTGTTACAGATCTTAAAATAACAAGATTGTAAGTTCTGATATAGTGATCATTCAGAATATTTCCTTAAGGTAAAAAAGCTGCTGACATCGACTTAGAATATATAGAATATCCTTTTCAGGATTTTTCTCACACTAGTCATATGATTTTTATTATGAAATGCCATGCCCACCACATTTTTCTTGCATATAATATTTTTGGAATGTCATTATTATTGATTATATGTCTCTCGCTAGATAGCAGCTCCCCTTTTGGTGGAATAACAGCACTATGGTAAGAATTTCCTCAGAACATCTGCTGCCTTTGGAGAATCACCATCCACTTTTACTCCAGATGAGTGATCTCAGAGAGCATCTTATAACCCACAATTCAGAGTTGTCTATTTTCATGGGAGGGGAAGCTTGCCAGAAAAATATTTTGGACCTTAAAAGAACTATGAAAATTTTGTAATATATCCTGTTTCCAAGGTCAAACATCACCTGCCAGACTTTTGTAGGATGCTGCCAGAGGACAGAAATACATGGTTCAGAGACAAAGGTATGTATTTCTCATGCCAAACAGGACAGCCTGATTTTCATGCTCCTTCCAGTTCCCTTTGTACTGTAAATCTCTTGAGATCTACACAGTGTACTCATTGAATGCCACCCACACTCCTTACCAGAGTAGATTGCTGCTGATTAAAAAGAATCTGATGCCTACCAATTCTGCAGCATCTATGCCTCAGTGGGAAATATCGTCTCTGCTAACCTTGTCAGAAAGTACATCAGAAAAATCTGTCTTCCAAGAAGACCAGGTATAAAAAATGTAGACAACAGTAACACAATTGTTAATTCCTTTGTTCAGAATATGGGAAAAAGCATAATGGTCTTGTAGCTTATTATTATCATCTCCAACTCTTTAATCCTCAGAAAGTAAGAGGAATAGATAGTCTCATTTCAGAACTTATTTGATTAAAGGGTTTTTATCACCTTGAAGTCATCATGGCAACTAGAGAAGTCAGGATAAGTTTGATCTTACTGATCACAGAACACAAAACTAGCAATGATCTGTAGCCACCAATCCCAATCCAAACTCTCATTTGTATGTCTGCCACATACCTAATAAATCACATAAAATTGAGTCATTTTAAGTTAGTCATGACACAGAGGCATCCTTATTGACTGATTCCAACAGCTAAATTTACCTTATTCTCAGCTTTTTCCCCTCAGTACCCAGAATAACACCTTAGGATTAGCACTGGAAAGACAGGAAACTGATGGAAGCATAATGTTATACATTACTTTTGATGAATTCTGCTTCATTTGAAAATTTGAAAAAAAAAAAACCCAGATATATTGGAGACTTTCTTAAGCTAGCCTAGTTTTGTAAGATAAATACTTGATTTAATAAGAATAATTTTAGGACATCCTGGTATGAACATTTAAAAGTCACCAAACAGAGTAATTGATGAGTATTAAATCTAAAGCAGATATTTCAAGTCTAAGTTTCAAACTAATCAGATTGTGTTTATCAATGAAGCAATCTTCTAATGTGAATATTTAGGAAGCTAGATATAAATTTCCTTAAGGCCTGAGTGAATAGCTTCTGAGAATTATAAAAAGTCATATCTATTCTGCTTATAACACAGAAAAGAATGAAGAGCAACCCAACAATGTGATTAGTTTTAAAAGTAAAGGTGAATATATTTTTGTGAAAGCCCCATAAAATGCACTATTTTGTGATTACAGCAGTAACCCATCAAGAATCTGTTTAATACAGGCCAGGAGTGGTGGTTCACACCTTTAATTACAGCAGTTGGGAGGGAAAGGCAGGCAAATCTCTGTGAGTTCCAGGCTTGTCTGGTCTAAATATCAAGTTCTTGGCCAGCTGGAGTTACAGGGAGAACCTATCTCAAAAATGTTTAAAAGATGGGGCTGGAGAGATGGTTTAGCTGTTGAGAGCACTGGCTGCTCTTGCAGAGAACCAAGATTCCATTCCCAGAACGCACATCCTGGCTAATAATTATCCAAAACTCTAGTTCCAGGGCAGCCCAATGCCCTCCTTAGTCATTGCATGACACAGAGGCACTTATACAAAGACACACACACACACACACACACATGCATGCGCGCGCATACATACATGTGCACGCAATCACGCACACACATACTTAACATAAAAATAATAAATATTTTTAAAAGAATCGTTTAATGCTATGTTTATTTCAAAGAAAAATTGTAATAGGTCTTCCCCTAGAGCTTATGGCCTCTCTAGCCATGTGTACTTGACACTGATAATGTTGCCAGTTATGGGTTTCGTCATCTTGTAAACTGGGCCTTAAATCTAATCAGAAGATGGACAGTTACTCCCATTTCATTCATGCCACTATTGCACTAATGAGCATATCTTGCCAGACTACTTATTATTGTAGCTTTCAGGGTTCACAGCTGGGTAAGGATGATGAACACCTTTCTCTTCTAGTAGTGTGCACACAACCTTTGATCACCATGGAAGCTATCCAGTAGAGATAACGCTTCCATATCATTAACAGCTTGATTTCTCTTTTTCTATCACTCAGCCATATGGAACTGTCAGCAGTAAGTTCTTAGAATTAAGTTATGGGGCGTAAATGAGAGCAATGATAACAGACTGTAATGTTTAGGGGTGCTCTATGAGACCACACTGCCTAAAAGACTACAAAAAATTAAAATAAAAGCCCTGGGCTTTTAATTTGTTAGCTTGTGGTATCTAATAGGAATATTGCCATCCTGTTACGAGGCAACTCCATTTAAACTCTGTTATATAGGTCCATACATATATATTGGGAAGTTTCTACAGCAGTGGTCATCTATATGGCCATTGACTAAAGGTCTTTAGTGTGATTTATCCTTCCCTTAATTCCCTTCTCTACCCTGTTTCCCATCCCTTTTGATCATTCTAATTTTATTACCCCCATTGTTCCTTTTATACCACTGTTTTTCTCCTTTTCCTTGAAAGCCCTTCCTATACTCCATTGCTCCTAACTACTCTCCTGACCTCTAAGGCTACTCCAAATGAAGCACACCATCTAAAGATTCAGAGCTAGCATTCATAAATGAGGGAAAACATGCAACATTTGCATTTCTGTGTGTAGGTTGCCTCACTCTGAATGATTGTTTCCAGCTCCATCCATTCACTTGCAAATGGTATAATTTTGTCTTACTTAGAGGCCAAATAGAATACCATTTCATTATATAAATGTACCACATTTTCTTCCTCCTTTCATCAGTTGATGCACATCTAGATTGTTTCTGAGCTGCAATGAACATGGATGAGCAGATATCTCTGTAGTAAGATAAAGAGTTCTTTTGGTATATACCCAACCACAGTACAGCAAGATCAAGTTGTAGATAAATTTTTTGGTTTTTGAAATACAATCATGCTCATTTCCATAATGGCTGCACCAGTTTACATTCATAATATCTAGTTGATATTCCTATAGATTAGTGCATCTATCAACCTTCATCAGAGAAGTTTCTTTTGGCAGTTGATGGCCATTAACAGAGAGACCTACAACCTGTCAAAGCATAAGATTGAGACTGAACAGCAGAATGCTTAGATCCAAAATAAGACATTGCTAAATAGGGGGAAGAGGGACTCGAAGAGTTGGAGGTGGTGGTTGACTGTAACGGAATATTCTTCTGTGTAAAAGAGGGAAGTTGGACATACAAACTCATAGACTTCGTGACAGCATGCAGAAGATCTATGAAAACTCAAGCTAAACAAAATCCTAGCATGGATGGAGAGGTGGGCATGAAGTAAACACCAGCTGAGGAGCCAATGGAAAATGATAGCTGATGGGAGAGGGAAAGCCAATTTTATTTAATGGTATAGACGCTGTTACTTTAAACACACTCCAGTGAATGTGCCCACAACCAGGAGTACAGAGGCAGCACTAATTGGCCTTAAAATCATGAAGACACAAAACTGTGTGAATATGGAAAAAGGGACATAGACTTGAGGGAGCTGTGGAAGAAAGGTGAATATGATAAAAACACATATTTTGAAATTCTCAAAGAATTAGTAAATTTATATAGAAAGCCCTATGGAAAATTTTATTAATTATTACAAAGCAATTTTTGATATTTAATAAAAACATATTTCAAAAAGTGCATACTGTGGCATTATTTTGTACATTTCTTTAATCTCAGCACTCAAGATGTACAGACAGGCTGACCAGTTCTGTGAGTTTGAGGCCAGTCTAATCTACATAAGCAGACACAGATCATCTAAGACAAATACTGAGACCTGTCTCAAAAAGAAGTAAAACTATTCAAGTAAACAGGTGTCAGTTTTTTGGACTCCTTTTGATTTAATCCCAGACTAAGGAAACAGATGCTCTAGAGTGCTGAATGGATATTCTTTTTGGTATGGAAAGCCCTGTCTGAAGATCTAAGCCTGTTTATCACTCCAGATAGTTTTGCACTTAGAAGACCTTTATCTGGTGCATTTTGTTGATATTTTGCACTTATGCTTTCACAGAGCTAACACCCCGTGTGAACAGTATCAAGTTATCATTATCCCACATTTCTATTACTTAAATTGGAGCATCTTTTTTTTGCTTTTCACCAAATTGTCCTAGTAGACAAGATTTACAAAGACTTTAAAAAAACTTTTAAATGATTTTTTATGTGTATGAATGTACTGTCTACATGTAGGACCCAGGTTCGATTCTCAGCACCCACATGGCGGCTAAGAACCGTCTTTAACTCCAGTTCCAGGGGAATCCAACACCCTCTTCTGACCTCCATGGCATTGCACGGCACGGGTGGACCAACCTACATGCAGACAGTACACTCATACACAAAAAATAATAGATAAATTTTAAAGATTACTAATTCAAAGCTGGGCATGGTGGCACACGCCTTTAATCCCAGCACTTGGGAGGCAAAGGCAGATGGATTTCTGTGAGTTCAAGGCTAGCCTGGTCTACAGAGCGAGCTCCAGGCCAGCTTGGGCTACAGAGAGAGCCTGTCTCAAAAAAAATATTGAATCAAGGATTTCATACAAAGTATTTTTATCCTACTTAAACAACACTCCCATCTCTAATGTCCCCTCTTATCCAGGTGCTATTGGGGGGATGTGGGCATGATGGTGGCACTAGATCTGGGGAGGGAGGAGGGAGATCACACAAGAGGAAAAAGTGTAGACATGCATAGAACATGAAGGGCTAGGGAAGACAGAGGGAAATGTCCCCTCAAAATCCCCTGAGAAATGCATTCACAATGTCTGAACATTAATGAACATGTACTCTTGGGGGTTGTATGGCAAGGAACACAATGCCAGACAGAAGAGACCTCCCTTTGACTGGTTGGTCAGAGTGGTCTCAGAGACTCGGAAAATAATGCAGACAATTCCCAAAATTCTTGGCTGTCTTCCAGAACTAAAAGATACAACTCTACTGCTGAAGATAGAACATACTTTGGATACAGGTCTTGGAGCAATGGAACAGAAAGTGGCCTGCAAGGAATATACTTGAAGAATATCTCTCATAGTCCTAGATAATACTATGAAAATTGCTAAGGGGGAAAAATTCAGTGGTCCAACCCAGTAATAAAGCCAAATAACCATAGAGACGGGCACAAGAAACTACCTCTGTTGGTGCAGTAGTGGCACCTGGGGAGGGTGGTCAACAGCTATCTAATAGGACTGTAAGCTCTCTTAGAGGGAGTGAGACCATGGGTGGCACTGTAAACTCAGCCAAATAGACATGACCAAAGAGGTCATAGATCCTAGAGAAAACCCTATTCCTGGAATTTCTCTAGAGTGCTGAAATCTTACCATATGCTAAATATGGATCCTTGTATTTACAGAAAAAACATACATACACCAATCATCAAGGTTTTTTTTTTGTTGTTGTTTTGTTTTGTTTTTTTCAGCAGATAGAGGCTGCGGCAGAATTCAACAACTTCTCAGACACGGAGAATATATGCCTAGTCCTAGGTGACACATCTGCAGTTGAAACTCTACACCTAAGGTTCATGAGACAAAGGGAATGAGGTGTTGAGAGAAAATTAATGGCTCTTCTGGCTCTCACCAGTGAAGCTTCCTTATATCCCAGAGTGGAATGCACACAGAAGGACACAACTGGCCACGTTTTAAAGAATAAGAGACATCAAAGTGTGTATCCATGAATAGGACTCCTATGTTAAACCTCACCCACTCACTACTCAGGAACCATTGTGGAAGAGGACCCAGAAGGACTGTAAGCCACCACTGGTTCAGGAACATAGGGAAGCAGAGCCTTTCAGGCCACTGGAAGTTTACACATGTGAACTTGTGGCAATGGTGGAATCAAGCACAGGGTCCATGCCAAATCAATTAGACAAGGACTCTGATTAGAGGAAGAGAAATGGGTGGTGGGACAGGCATAGGCTGAGACACTATTGGAGACTGAGGAGAGAGAGAGAGAGAGAGAGAGAGAGAGAGAGAGAGAGAGAGAGAGAGAACATTACTTATAATCTCTAGATAGGCTAACAAGACTCCAGTGGATGAATTTTGAGGAATGCACATCAGGGTACATACACTTGACTGGATGACTGGATAGGACTTAATATGTATGGCAGAATACGTGAGGTCCAGTAGGAGTATTGAGGAGGCATGAATGGGGGAGGGTGTCTAAATGTGATTAAAATCCATTGTATTAAGAAGGGCTTCTGTCCTGAGTGGCACACATAAGACAACTTGATTGTTCTGCATGCAGAATCGACATCAAGAGATTTCAAGAGCATAATTTTTTGGTACTCAGGCAGCTGGTGATTGTTGGTCCTGGTGCCTCCCCCCCCCAAAAAAAAAAACTATTGTATTAAAGATTTCAATAATTTCAATAATTTTTAAAAGATATGAATCAACATGAAATTGATAGCATGATTTTATACTTTTTATGTAAAATTTAGCCTGTAAGAGTAAATTGAATTAATCTATAGATTAATAATTCCATTAATTCTACTGAAATATGAAATATAATTGTAATGTTATTAAAATAACTGGTGAATCATGATCATAAATTGATGTTTTGAGTAAAGTAAAAGAATAGCCTTAAATTAAAAAAGCTATTGAAAAATTATTGATTCAAGAATTTCATGCATTATATTTTGATTATATTTCAACTTCCTCCTTTGTCTCTACCTTCACCTATCACGCCCATCCCATCCCTTCCCCAAGTCCCCATCCCAGAGCCCCCCAATTTCATGTCCCCTATTAGCAGATGAAAAACCTCATCCCTTATGCCACACCTCTGAATTGGGTGTTAGAGAACTCATATCTCATTAGAATGTCAGTGCTCTGTAATTCTTACACACAGATGGGTTGAGTAAAAGCCTACTCTCATTCTTTTGTGCTTGGTTTTGAGTCAGACTATGCCCATGTTTCTGTGGATTCAATTTTCACACTTCTTTTCTGTTTCTCTTACACACTGCTCAGGATTGTCAAAGTAGGAATTTCTCTCTTCCCCGGGATCAGAAACTTTTGGGCTTCATCGTCATTTATTTTCAGCCAAAGAGATGGAGATTACACTTTGGCTGTTTCAGAGCCTCCCTCAGTAACCCCATTGTGATCCATGCCATTCTCCAACAGGTTGATTTCTCACAGGATCTTACTATGGGTAATAAAAGAAACTAGGTCCTCCCAGCAGGCAGCAATTATCTCAGGACCCTCCAAATCAATATCACCAACAACACCTTGTTTTTAGTACTAATTACTAATTTATATCATTGAATGACATATACAAGATTATTTCAAAAGTCATCTCTGAAGAACTCCAAAATTATTCATGAAAGTCATGTCAGAGAATACAAGAGATATTTTCTGGGCTGGAGAGATGGCCTAGCGGTTAAGAGCGCCGACCGCTCTTGCAGAGGACCCGGGTTCGATCCCCAGCACCCACATGACAGCCGAGAACCGTCTGAAACTCCAATTCCAGGAGAACTCCAGTTCCAGGGGAATCCGACACCCTCTTCTGACCTCCGCGGCATTGCACGACACGGGTGCACAAACTTGCATGCAGACAGTACATTCATACACATACAGAAATAAATAAAATTAATAAAAAATATTTAAGGAAACAAGAGATATTTTCTTCCTGACAGTATATACTTGCATTCATGTATATATACTATAAACAAAGAGGCTCATATGGACAAGACCTGCAAGCAGCGTATTGATTATAAATGCATACAGTCTGGTGATGTACAAATGTAAAACATTTATGTCTAGTTGGTAATATAAAATCATATCTGTTTATACTCATTCTGTACTCAGTGGAGCTAGTAGACAAGATAAGTGAACAGTAATCAAATATGTCATTCAACTAAAAAAGACAAGTAAATACTCCCATTCTGTTCAAATAACATTCTCTCAGTGTATAAGTGGAGAAGTAGAAAAGCTATGGTTTGGAGATATAAAATACATTTGTATGTATCTAGAAAAATTCTTATAATGTTATTTCCAAAAGAGACAAGCATTTAACACAGATGGTTTCTTTATCTGGAGGTGCTGTCTATCCATTGTGTAAGGAAAATTCTAATGTTTCTAATTATAATTTCCTTTTATTCATCATCACTCACTTCATGTATATGCATTATTCTGCAATTCAATTCAACAACTGCAGTTTTATTGAATTTCTTCTAAGTGGTATATTTGCTTAAGAATTATCATAATAATATAAATAACTGCAACTCCATTAGTCATAAATCAAGATTCTCATATCATATCATATTTTGATTCTCAGGTTTGATTCTAAGCATCATTCTGCATACTATTTACCTCTCTTATTCTTAAGAAATATGCCCTAACAATGGACATGTTAAAATATTCATTGAATCCCATCTTCAGAATTGTGGACCATGTAATAGATTCTACAAATTGGTAAATCTTGAAGGCTCATAAGACTCCTTCCTGGACTTTTAGATTAATTATAAGAATAACATCAATTTACCTATATGATGTTAAGAAATAAAATATAAGGAAAATAAGATCATTAATATATATGATGATTATTAAAATGGAGAATAGAAAAAACACTATGTCAAACTGTGCTTCATGAAGGCAAATGCTTTATTATAGCGCTCTTCTTTCATAGAATTTTAAAATTCTTTACTACATTTTAAAATAATTCATGTATCAAGTGTGCTAGTTATAAATAACATTTTTGCTTCTAATTATTCCATAAATATGCTGTGCACACTTTTAAAAATCTTTTCTAATACACCACACATTGTATTAATTAATGTGAGTTTCATACCTGTTATTTTTAAAACAAAATTCAATCCATCATTTATTATTATTGATTTTCATATCATCTGCAATTATTCCACTATATTGATTTTTATATCACTAGTAAGGCTTTTAGCATAAAATATGGTGGGAGAAACAACACAAAGGGAGGGATGAATATACACATGGGGAAGAGGCAAAGAGGGAGAAGAGAGAAGGAAGAGAGAGGGGATCATAAAATTAGAAATAAAAGCTCAACATTATTTTTGGAGTAAAGAAAAATTGCACATAAAATGGTTTGACATGCTAGGGGTAGCTGTGTTGTGCTCAGCTTTAATCCCAGCACTCAAGAGTTGGGGGGAGAAGGATTTCTGTTATATCAAGACTACCCTTGTGTCATTGACACATGCAGAAGGTACAGTGACAATTGTAATTCTGCATTTTCTTTTGCACATATTTTATTTATTTTTGTATTTATTTTTATTTCATTTATTTGAGATTTTTTGGTCTTTTTTGAGCCAGGGTCTCCTTGTAACTCCAGCTTGTCTGGAAATCATCATGTAGACCAACCTGGCCTTGAACTCAGAGAGATTCTCCTGACTCTGCCTCTCCCAGTGCTAGGATTAAAGGCATGGGCCACCATGCCTGGTTCTATTTATTTTTTTTATGTGTATGAGTATAATTCCTGCATATTTGTAAGTGCACCCATGTCATGAAATGCCCACTGAGGCCAGAGAGGGCATCAGATCCTCTAGAACTGGAGTTATGGAAGGTTGTTAGCTGCCATGTGGATGCTGGGATTCAAACCTGGGTCTTCTGCAAGAACAGCCAGTGTTCTTAACCACTGAGAAATCTTTCTAACTAGCAAAAATTAGCAAACTCTTCTCTTCTTTATCCTTTTGGTATGATAGAATTTCTCTTAATTCACTGTGGAGTGATTTATAGCTGCCATTTTGTAATTCAGATGTTGCTTATGTGTCTAATCAAGTAGGCTAGTGCTGAACACTGTTTATAGCTGAATAACCATTGTATGGAAACAAATTCAGCCTGGGTCGGCACTACAAGGTGCTCCCTCTGGTTCAGGGCAGATCATATGTTCCCAGTCAGAGGCAAATCATGCAAATTCACACAAACCATTATAAAGACAAACAGTAGTATATGGTTCCCCCAGTACCTTGCTGAGGAGTACCTTCTAAGATGCATACTTGCAATCAGGCTTCCAATGGGTTTGTCCCTGGAGGATTCAGTTGAGAACAACCATTATACAGTTGTAATTTATAATATGCAATGGGCATCACTGAATAATATGCAATGGATATAGTTTGTTTGGGAAGTCTATGGATTTACTAACATTTAAATGTTCTCCACCTCAAGAATAAGGTCTCAGAGATAATAAATGATCTGTAACAAGACAGAATTTTTTCCATTTGTACTCCATCTCTCCTATTAAACCTATCATAAAATATGAAAAAAATTGATCTCTTGTTAGCTCTCTAGCTCTTTTTTCTTTTTGATTTTCACTAAAAATCAAAATATCACAAATTTTTATCATTCAACATTGCTTATTTTAAAATGATGTTTGATAAGTAACCCATCTTTGCACATTGTATTTTGACTCAAGAGGAAATAAAAATGGGTGTTCAGGGAGTTTGACTGTGTGACTAGAGCTATTCTGGATTACTGTCCTTATAGAAATGGTGGAAACACAATACATTACATTGTGTATGCTGTCATAACTAAGCATAGTAGTTGATTTTCTCCAAAGACAAGAATTCTGTGACGAATTGATTAGGGTGTCAGGAATGATTTTCCTTTGTCTTCTTTCCTTGACTTGCAAATAGACAGCATATGTGCTGTGTGTTTACATGATTCTCTCTCTCTCTCTCTCTATGTGTATGTATGTATGTGTGTATATATGTATGTACTGATCATATTGTTTCAAAGTTCATCAGTTTACCTTCAGAACCTCATTAAAGACTTCACTGGTGGAATAAAATTCCACTCACAAAGGTGACCTACACCACACAGTCAAAGTGCAAACAGCACCTTAGCTGTGGTGTTCAGGATGGCTTTAGTGGCAGAGGCTAAGCAGAAACTAAGTAATTTTTATTTCAGGGGATTTGTTTCTCATCCTATGTCTACTGTGCAAGCTAGCACCTTGTGGAAATAATATACTCTTCAAGACAATAAAGACGTACAGTGAAATATTAGTTTTCCTGAGAACATTTTTTCCTCTCAATTTATAACACATAAAATTATTTATGTATCACATCATTACTAGGATATATTTTAATAATGATTGATTAAGTAATTTTTGTCATTGAACATTACGGAGTGTGTTTTTTACAAACAGATGCCTATATTGTCAGTAGGTAATATAATCTTATGGAATACTATCATGCATGTAGACTGTAGTTTACCAAAAGATTTTTATACCTTATATGGTCATACATTCAATGATACTATAATATTTTGTAAGTGCAATTTTAAAAATAAGTTAAAACTTAAAGTGAAGAAAAGTTTTATTTTGATCATCCAACAGTAGCCTACATGTTGGAATTTTAAGTCTATACTTGTTAATGATGTTATATGTCTGAAAAATATAAGGTTGATGTATTAGTCACTTTTCTGTTCAGCATGAACAAGGGAACTTATAAAAGGAAGAGTTTATTTCAGTTTCTGGTTCCAGTGGAATTACAGTCCGTCTTCATGTGGAGGCACGGTAGCAGGAGGTGCCAGAGGAGAAAGCAGAGGTTCACATCTTCAAGAAGGCACAGGAAGCAGAGCACAAGATTGGTAAGGCTTTTCCAACTCTCTAAGCCTGCCCCCAGTGACAAACTTCCTCCAGAAAGGCCACATCTTCTAAGATCTCCCAAAACAGCGCCACCAACTGGGAACAAAATGTTCAAATACTTGGAGCCTATGAGGGGACATTCTCATTCAAACCACCAGAGTATGGAAACTAATTTTAATATTTACTGTAAAAATGTATATGAACGGGGCTGGAGAGATAGCCTAGCGGTTAAGAGCACCGACGCTCTTGCAGAGGACCCGGGTTCGATCCCCAGCACCCACATGGCGGCTAAGAACCGTCTGTAACTCCAATTCCAGGAGAACTCCAGTTCCAGGGGAATCAGAGACCCTCTTCTGACCTCCGCGGCATTGCACGACACGGGTGCACAGACCTGCATGCANAGCAGAACAGTACATTCAAACACATACAAAAAAAAAAAAAAAAAAAATTAAAAAAAAAATAAAAAAAAATGTATATGAAACACCGCAAAAGTAATTGGGTCTAGTCTTGGTAGAAAAAAGGTGAACTAGAGATGATGGAAACATGGTAGACCGTGTTCCTGCTTTTGTTATTCATAATACTATAGTCTATAGAGATAAGATATGATCAAATAGAAACTCGTGTGATTCTCTTCTAAAAAATAAATACATCGAACTCCAAAGAGTAAAGTTTAATGCCTGAAAAAACATTTTGTTAGGACCTCATTAGGTAACAGTCATTTTTATTATAATTGTTTCTGATATTAAACCTCAGAGGAGCTGGTGATAATCTTCAAAGTAAGTGTTGATGCAGAAATTCATACATGCATTGTTGGAATCTTCAAAATTAATGGGCAGATCTCCATTGTAAAACAATGTAAATTTCTAAAAGCATTAGTGTTTAGATACCAGTCATAATAAAATACTCATTGTATTTTTCCTGTATGAAAATATTCATGATTTGCTTATATATTTGTCAAAAATGACTAATCTGTGCTTAGATGTCAGATAATCCTGCAACCTTATCAAAGCAGGACTAAAAAATAAGTGACATTTGACACTATTTTTATCTCCATATTGAATCATTCACCTGTTACAGCTATTCTACCATGATTCTGTGATGACAACAGATTCAGTTTTGTATTAATATAATTCTGGCTGTTGTATTTATTTTAGAATTTGTTTTTAATAGTCAGGGGAGTTATGTTTATATTGATTTACATATTTACGTTTACTTCTCTAAACCTTCACATTGAACTTGTGTCCCACTGATTTATGTATGGTTGTATTCTTATGAAGTTTAATGATCTCATGAGCAGTAACACAATTAGTAGAAGATGATTGTGTTTGTGCTAATGTTTTAACCCAATGGCTTATTTTTCTGAAGGTTTCAGAAAATTTAATCGACATTAGAAAATGGAGATTAACACAGAAACCCACAAATTGGCCACATGCTAGAGAGCAGAGGCTGCAGTATTACCTTACCTGTGAAAAGATCCTATGATCAATACTTCTGTATCCCAAGGCTCAGGCATCTTGCAAGATAGAGGGAAATAGTAAAACATTATTAGGAGGAGATGAATGACCACAAGGAACAGGGCTTCTCCAAGCGGTCTTTACTCATATGCCACCAACGCAAATTAGGGTGACAACATGCACACATTTCCTACAAGCTCAAAGCAGACAAGATCCCAGCAATAGACAATGGAAGGTGGCTAAAAATCCCCAGCATATAGACATGAAGCCAAGTGGCAAAAAAGCTCTAACCCCATCAAAGGAAAAGGTTGGCAAACAGATGGCTGTTGGGAGAAGTAGAGACAGTCTCTTTCAAGCATGAGACTCTTGGTAGAGAACCAGACTCCTCCAGGTTATAAATAAAACTTAAAGCTGATAGAGCTATTATTTTGAGGGTCTGTGAAAACCAAAAGTCTAGATTTTTCTTATGTTTGATATTCTCCTTGACAAATCGGGCTCCAGCCCTTGCTTTGGTGACTGAGGTGGAGCCTGTAAATATTAATGAATTCTCTACATGGTATCATAATAGAATTCAAACCATGTCCCTGTTGGAACACCAGTAGATGCTGGAACATATATAATTCATTAATTCTTGGTACGGGTGCCTTCTGGAAAACATAGCAGTATAAATAGGTAGCTGAATATTTGCATAACACTTTACAGTACTCTATATAACACAAAATAAGTAAAGAAGAACAAAACATCCAGTCATTTGGAAATCTATAAATATTCTCAGTGATTCTTTCACATATTTGAGGAGAGTTTTTTTCATTATTTATATTAATTGATTATAACAGAAAGGTTTATGTTGTCAGAGGGCAAGAAAGACCAAATCAAAAAAGTATTACTGGTTGTAAAACATGAGTAAAGTGATGATTAAAATCTGTCTTCAGTTCTAGCTTTTGATATTAAATTTGAAAAGAAAACCAGTAAAGTATAAAAAAAATATTTTGAAAAGCATTATTTTAATATCTTTATAACTTAAAACTATTTAACTTTTTAGACAATTAGTACTTTTGAAATATCCCTAAATATATAATGACAATGATTAAATTATGATACATTTTATTTTCAATTATAAACACCTGTAATATAGCTTTTACAAATGGGAGTTACAGTTAAGATTGAGAACTAATGCTGAGAAATATTCAATTAATTGTAGAAAGAAAAAATAAAACAAAATACTAATAAGATGGGTTAGAATCAATAAGTTCACCTTTCTTTTCCTATGCATCCACATAGTTCCAGAAGGTTCTGCACTTGTGCCTGAGATAGAAATTAAGAAGCAATAAACTTGAATTAAAATTTCTGTCCATTTCTAGAGAGTTGAGGCTGGGAAGCTGGCTCTGCCAATAGAGAGTGTTTGTTCTGACACACGAGTACCTGAATTTGACTCTACAGATCTTATATAAAAGGCTTGGCATGCTGCAAGTGTCTGTGATCCCAATATCATCGGAGTGGAGACAGGAAGATCCGGAGAGCTCAGTAGGTCCTGTTGCGCTACCTGAGAATGGCAAGAGTGTCAGGGGTTCAGTGGTATTTACCCTTGTCTTAGAAGGTAGATAGGACAGAGAAGAGAATGAAGAGGGCACCCTCTAAATTCCTATAATTGCGAATGCACAACATGATATGATGACCACACAAATGCATGTACATTTCAAGACAGCAGGGAGAGATGAAGAGAAGGAGAAAGAGACGGAGAGCAGAGAGGAGAAAAATTTTTTGTTAATTTTTTTATTTAATTTCTATTTATTCTGCCTATGGTGTATGAAGGTGTGACTGCTGATGCAGTGTGCACCCGTGTCGTTGCATCCGCGGAGGTCAGAAGCTCTCGAATTCCCCTGGAACGAGTTCTCCCTGAATTGGAGTTCAGACGGTTCTCAGCCGCTCATGTGGGGTCTGGATCAACTCCGGGCCTCTGAACCAAGACGGTTCGGCGCTCTTAACCGCTAGGCCATCTCTCAGCCCCTCATCATCCTTTTCAAGATTGATAAATTCTTTTTGGATCTTCCATCCCAACAATTATGACATTCATTAAAAAATTCCCTTACAGTGTGTAATGAGTCAAATAGAGGATTCCGGCTGAGTTATTTTAAAAGAAGTGTTGTGACGAGGAAATGTGAATTCCAGTGTGTTGTGTGTGTGTGTGTGTGTGTGTGTGTGTGACGAGCGCTATGGGACGGCAACCAGTGGGGAAGCAGGTATAAAAGTGATTAAGAGTTGGTTTGAGATGTGCTGTATGAATACACAAAAATTCAAAGAAAATAAGTAAATATCTTTTTTTTTTTTAAATTAGTCTTTACTGACTGCTTCTTCGTGCATTTCCATTACATTTTTTCCAATGTCAGTTCTCAGGCATTTCAGCTATTTCCCCTTCCCTCCCCCCCCCCCACCCACCCACGCATCATGCGTTCGTAGCCATAACACACCTTCCTGCAATCTTCTCTCTTTGCTCAGTTTTTCTTTTTTTTCTTTTTAGCTATAAGTGATAATCCATGAGTACAAGCATCCTTCATGACAACAAACCTAATCTGCAGTTCGTGTTGTGCCCCAACACCGGACAGCCCCACCATCCAGTGAACGGGAGGTGACAGGTTGGTTTGTTCAATCAGTTGATTCAAGTATGAGGTGTCCTAGACTTACATTTCTGTAGTTTCATCATTACCCCATCGCAGCCCTTACATATTCTACCACGCCTCCTCATCTCGCAGGCGTTGTTCCCTAGGCTTAGAAAAAGGGGCTTTATAAAATGCTTCTAGGTGTATACTTGTGCTTTTAGCACTTTAACTTCTTTTTCTGATTATATACACTTATAGATATTTGTCCTCTATAAGTTTGTTTGTTTGGCATTAAAAGTAAAGGAATTTGGAATTTTGAAATGTAAGCATTTCCATCGAGTCTGATAATTTCTACTTTTATAGGACTGTAGATGCTCCAACAGATGCTTCTTACCCTACAAGATATTGTTTTAGATATGATTTTGCGAAGTTTTTATAAGAGGACATTATTTTTCTAATTAAGCCTGTGACATAAATTAAATTATATGTTATAAAATATAGTATAATTAATATGTAAGCAAATAATTAAGACTTTGCATAGAATACAAAAGTTACCTTACCTTAGAAAAATATTATTTTTATGTAGAAGGACTATATTTTTAGCTTTGTTAAATATTCAATTTATTAGAACCTTACCTCATAAAATCAGTTATCATAATCATGCTCTCCTCACTTAACATATCGTTAGGATGACTTGTATTTTATCCACGTTGTCTATTGTTTTACATAATCCATCTTGGAGAAAATAGGAAAGGAAAGGAATGATAGCTTATTAGTGTGATGTGCATCTCTAAATTATTAAGACACCCAAGTTGGAAAATTTATAAGATTTATATCATGCCATTTTATTTAAAGTTTAGAGAAGAAAGGGTTTTTTCTTGTGACTAAAGTTTTATTTTAGGACAGAGACACGATTACAAGAAATAGACGTAAGACAGAGCAGCAAGTCTAAGACTAAATTTATGGGTTTTAACTACTATAACTGGGAAAGTCTTCTCCTACACCCTTTTGAGACAATTGACTCCTCTTTGATACATATGGCTGTGTGCTTAATGGTAATATAACTATTCTCCATTAACACCAACTTAATTTTTAATATCTTTTATTAAAACTATGTATGAAAACAGTTCTCAAACCTTTTGGAATATATATTGTGCAATTGGTGAGATAAGCGTAACAATATCATCAACATATAAATGTGGTGCAAGTGTTCATCAGAATCGACCGTAGAAATATATGACACTTCCAGAGGGATGGATCAAAAATCATCTTATTTTCCTATAAGGCCACAACTACTGCATTCTCTATTGTCACTGACTGAAATATTCCACAGAAAATTCTGTCCAGTGTTGGCTATTTTTAATGTAATCTCAGATATAGAATTTTATCCTGTAGAATTTAAAGTCTTCCAATAATGCTTATATATACTTTAGTTCATGCCTTAGTATTTTTATTCGGTCGTGTCTTTCACTTATTATTTCCTATCTGAAAGAATCTGTCATGAAGCATAGAAGAAATAATGCAGTCAATTCACTCTTTTGTTATTTGCTGTAACATGTCATATTATGGAAATAATGCAGAAAATTGTTTTTACAGGAGGATATAAAATTTAAAAAATCTAAGAAGTGTACAGGACACAAAAACTTTACAAACTTGTAGATGTATCTTGATTTCATTTGTACTGACTCCATAGATCATGTTTGCAGGTGTCTGTCTCAAAGTCAAGCTTAGATTCCCAATATACCTTTATTGGAAGGGGTGAACAAATAAATGACCTTCTGAATTTTGTTTATGTTAATACAAAGTAGAGTCGTTTACAAAGAGGGAATTACTACTGAGAAGTTACCTCCATCAGTCTGGCCTGTGTGATTCTGTGAGGCAGTTTCTTGTTAGGTAATTGATCTACGAAAGTACTGCCAATTGTGGGAGTGCCATCCCTTGTTAGCCTGGGCTCTGAAAGAAAAGTAGGCTGAATAACTGAGCAAGCCGAAGAAACAAGCCAGTAAGCGAATGCCCTCTCCTAGCTGTTGCTTACAGTCCTGCCTCCAAGTTCCTGCCCTTTTTAAGTTCTCAGCTCTTTGCCTCCCTCAGTGATAGGCTGTGATTGCGGATCTTACATAAGCAAATAACCTTTCTTCCCTCGTTTAACTTACGGTCAGTGCTTTTTATTTTGGAAGGGAACAGTGAGCACCAGGTCTCTTGACACAGAATATTACTAGTAGAGAGCTGGGACTTATTTCGCCATGACAGACCATTGTCTTGAGGAATGGTATGTTTAAGAGGCATTTGGAATGAATTTCGGCATGAAAAGCCATCTGATTGCTTGAGCTGCAGTGAAGTGTTCTGTTGGGGAGCTCGGTTGGAAGATAGCTTTACTTTATTGACAATAGATGCCTAGATAGCTGAAGGTGAAAAGCATCAGACATAGTAATAGAGGGTCAAATCACTGAGGTGAAATTCTGGGAAACTATTTCCTGGGCGTATTAGAAGAAGAGCTGTGTTCGAGAGAATTACTGCAAAAGCGTGGCGGCATACTATTTGTTAAATGCATAAGGATCCTCTCCCACATGGTGCTTGTTTAGTAGCCTTGAACACTGAGGAACTGAAGGATAATGCTGAGCTTTTTCCTTTGTGAAGAGTTTCATTTGATGGGTTTAGCTCTCAATTACATGGTGGAGATTCCAGCACATTGGAGTTGCAAGGCTGTGGGACAACAGCATGTGTGGAATATAACAGTCCCCAGTTTACTGAGGAAGCTGTAAGTTTGCCAAGGATTATCAGAGCCATAGAGATGGTATCCACCAATCCCTTTGGATTGAGGATCCTAAGTGGACACTGAACAATCCTGGGCTTTGTTTTAGCTTAAGTTTCCTGGTACTTCCTCTTTGAAATTAAGGAAAATAATTTAATCTTTTTTAAAATTTTATAGGTTTTTTCCTACAGTTAAAGTTTCTTTTTAATGAATACCTGGATCTGTTTGAAGAGTTTATACTTTTTTAAGACTTTGGCTTTTTATTTTATTTAATATTTAAATTTTTATTTATTATTCCTGTTTTATGCTGTATGAAGCGCAAATGCTTGGCAATATGGTAAGGGACTTAACTAGAATATTTTAATTGGCGCCATAGAAGTCAGTAAGAAGAATGAATTCCTTTGGAACTGTGCAGAACTACAGAGACTTCTAAGTACCATGTGGCTGCTGGAGATCAACTCAGGTCACTCTGCAATGAACAGGCATGCTTGTAAACGCGAAATAGTCATGCTCCATGCCCTCAAGACATGGTTTGAATTTTTAAAAGGTTATATATTTTGTTCGTATAGATGCTTGGGATAAACAAGAGAAATGGAAAGTTATAGTTTAGTTGTGATGTGGTTATGTGCCAGGTAGATGGTCATTTGTGCTTATTAACTTCTCATTTTTGAAGATGGAACCTTAATTGAGGAATTTCCAAGTCATCAGACTAGACCTGTGGGAAGTCCCTGTACGCATTTTCCGGATGTCTAGTAGGTGTAGGAGGGGTCCAGACTTATGGCTGGGTAATTTGTCATCCCTGCATGTGGGAGCCGTGTTTGTAATAAAATGTTCAACCGAGTTAAGGTGGGAGTCCATGTTTACCTCTGGATTTTGTGGCTTCAGGCTTGTGTCTGGTTCTTGCCTATGAGCTCCTGTCCTGTTTTTCCATCAAGTGATGGACTGTGACATAGGTGATGGTACAAGAGCAATAATATCCTGCATTCCGTATCTGGTGCTGCTTGACACACTGATTGCGGTGTGCCCCACATTGTATCTATGGACCTGTGCAAGACAGAGAGCCCCTTGGTTTCTCTCAACTTTGTCATTGTTTCATCTGCAATTATTATATTTTTTTTTCCTACTCCTGTCATTTCCAGTATAATCTACAGTAGGAATTATAAGGTTTTGTGTACTAGAGAAACTTCATTTTAACATTAAAGATGGGAGTACTTTGGTTCACTTAGTATCTCTTTATGGACTTATTTTTTATAATTATGGGAAGTAGTGTGGACCTGTAAACATGTAATTGTAATGGAACAATTATTTAAATCAAATGGCCAAGAAAGGGATGATACAAAAAAAGACACTAATATTCTCTTTCGAGTTCAGATATTTCATCTTGCTGATGTGCACATGTTCACTAAGCTCTTCTCTCTCCTAGTGCTCCTGCAGATTAACTTCATCCTGCCATGATTATGACTCTATACCTATTTTTTTTTAATACATTTGCCAGTTATGTATTGTATCTTTTACATTTTCCCAAAATATTGTTCTGCCACAATCACAACATATTTCTTTACAACATATTACACTTATTTTATTTGAATTTTTTAACATTGTGCTACATTGTCCACTGAGCTATCATGAGAATGGCAGTTTGAAATAATACAAACATTTATATTAATTTTATATATTATAATTATATATTAATATATATTATATATGTATTAATGCCGCTGAAAATGTCTTCTTGGCAAGCCACTCTTGTGGTCTTGAAATTATCTTCAATCCGAAATTGTGTATTTAATTGTTTTCAATCTCACATGTTATTTCAATGAAAGATATGGGATTAAAACGGTCGATGTCCTATTTCCGAGAAATAACAATGTGAAATGGATATTTTAATTGATTGTTACATTATTTATAATGTATGGTGTAATGTTTGTCGTTGATCCATACTTATTGTGGTCATGAGTCAGGGACAGGGGCGGTTTTTAGACGTGTACATTGATCTCCCAATGTGGCACCATGTTGACCCAGGGGATTGAACTCAGACTCTTCAGGCTTGGGCAAGCACTATTATCGGAACCTCCCAATATGGTTCCTGGCCCTACTCCTTTTTACTCCTTTGATATTTTTTATTCGCATTTAATTAATTATTCTATATAATAAAAATGTATCTTTATATAGTGCATCGCAAATGCAGTGCATGGCAATAATGTGGTGAAGGTCAAAGACTGTTTGGCAAGAAGTCAGGTCTATTCCTTCCACCCTGTGTGGGGCCCTGGAGATACAAAGTATCCATGATATTTAGCGAAGCATCAGAACTGCTTTATGTATGCGAGTCTTCTTCCTAGAACTAGGTAGGTTTATGTTCCTCCCCAACCTGTCTCAAAGTATTGCTGTTTAGGGTTCCTGATAGTATGTTTAATTTCACTACCTCTGTCCTTTTATTTCTTGAAGTTTTTATTAGAACTTTGGTGTATTTCTAATCATTCTCTCAATCAAGTTAACCCACTTCCCCTAGCTTTCCATTCTCCCCACCCACCAGAACCATGGCCATTCTTGGCCATGACGTGTCTATCACCATTTTACTACGTCTATTTTAAAAAATTTTGAGGAAATGCATGGAGGCATTGGAGCGATGGAACCTCTAGCTCGTTAAGAGCGTTCCGAACCGCCTGCAGAGGACCGGATGGATTGTTTATAAGTATAAAAACGATTCAAGTATTTTTCGATCCCCAGCACCCAATGGCGGTACTCCGAGAGCCGTCTGAAACTTCCATAATTTCAGGATGAACTCCTGTAGTTCCAGGGGAATCAGATAACCCTCTCTGACCTCCGCTAGGCATTCACTCGTCACGGGTTGCACAGTACATTGCATGCAAACAATCACATTTCATTTACACATATCGGGAAATAAATAAATAATTATATAAAAAATTTTATGATGCTCAGAAGTTACTGTTTTGCTGTGTCAGATAGATTTACATGTTCAGTCACTTTATTTTTGAACTATTGATCTTTTTTGTGTTGGTGTTTATGTTTGTTGTTTCACTTTAATATTTTATATTACTCCAAAATATGCATGTATACAAACTCCACACACAATATACACAAAATTATGAACTTCTGATAAATACTTTTATATATAAGCAGTATACTTCCACAACATATTTAGGGATTCACCTCTTAATAGTAGAGATGCATGCAGGTAAAAAGAAAAAAAAAAAAAAAAAAAATACTTACTTTCTCCTAAAATTTACATTGCCAAATTGATTCAATTAATGCCATCATTTTGTACAAGTAATATCCATAGATCTTTAGAGCTTAAATTTAATAAAAAGAAATTAAGAAACAAATCCACTTTTAATTTATATTCAATTAATAAGACTTTAATATTCTAGGGCCCAGGTCTCTTTATATAGTTATCTTATATTGAATAAAAACTCTAGCAAAATATAATTAAATAAAAATAAGAAAATACCATAAAAAAGTATAAAATCTTATTGTAATCTGGTTTTCTCAACTTAAATAAATTTTTAATGTGCAGCTTAGTATTCTCTCCATATCATTATTGGAGATATTATTGTAAACTACCGCTAAAATGTGATAATGTCTTAATTTACACGAGTATTATTAAAGATAAGGTAGTATTATCTAAAAAATGTGGGAAAATATGTCTTTACAATACTTTAAGTTGTATAACCAAGTCATATCCAGGACAAACTAAACAAAAACTCAAAATGAGGGCAGCACTTCGGTGTTTCCAGGTGCTTGTCACAAAGGCTGGTGAATTTCATTTCTGAAACCTATCAGTCACCCAGATAAACCCTTAATCCACTCATCTTCGCCCTTCACCTCTGCTAGTAAAAGCAGATCTTCATTATGTCTCTCATGTATTCTTTCTCTCTTCCAATTTTCACATGAAGTCAGGATGGATTTATTTCAGTGCATACAAGAACCAATTACTTCTTCCTTTAACATTTTTCTCTGACTGCCTATGGGATTTGGAACAAAATCTAGATTTCTTTAATGTCTTATTATAAGATTCAGCATAAGCATTGGACCCTGAATAAAATGTAAACAAAAAACTCATAAATTTCTTCATTTCAATGCTTCAGGCATAGAAAGGTGCATTTAAATTATTCTGAAATGATATAGGAACTTCTTTTTTTTACCTAAAGGCTCATACACAGGATGTTCCCTACAGTACCAGCACAACACCTCTCCTCTCCACTCCTCGTAACCGAGATGGACTACTAACGTAGTTCAGGGAGGTGTCAGCTTCAAAATCAACTCCTCAGAGATCTGTCTTGACCTTCTCTGAAAAAGAACTGGCCTCCCTAGTAATATCTATCCAATATAACGTTTCAAAGGATATTAGTATTAATTTTTTTAAACAATTATTTTATGTTAGTATTAACTATGTAAACACAGTGATATTACTATTTCATTAAGCCAATGCATATTTTGTTTTTGTTTTCAACCATTAACACTATATTATACAAGTATAGTAGATTCAGTAAGTGCTATGACTTTCTTACAATATTGTACAGGTTCTTTAGAGCATGAGGGTATCTTTTACGAGTGTGGATTAGTGATTGATGCCTCTTTATATATCTGCTTTCTCTGTGTTTTTTTTTTTTCTTTCTTTCTCTTAGATAGAGGCTCCCACAGCTAGGATAATTAGGAAAAATGCAACTACTGTTAGAAACAGGTTATTGACTTCATCTCACAGAAGATACTCCCATACCCTCTCTGAATCCTTGAAAAGGTGTAGATGTAAGTGTTGATAGTGGTGTGGGATTATATAGTTATGTATGCGCATATATATGTAAGTATTCTCTTGTCATAAAAACAGCCTCTAGGATAGGATCTGTATCCTTCCCGATACACTATATACCTTAATTAACGGTTTCACAAAATAGCTATATGAGCTATTAAGGGATCGGGGTCACGCAAGTAGTTCATTAAGGTGGGTATGGATGAGAATGGAACATTTATACACCACTTGGTGCAAAACTAGCACAAAATAATAACTAAACTAACTATAAATATAAAACTTTTAGTAAGTGACGTACCTTCAGTTCTAAAGCAGAATATTATGCACGCTACTTCTCGCTCCCATCTTGCCGCCACTTCACCAACGCATCATTATGTTGTTGAAATGTCTCTTCTTAGAGTAAAAGATATACAGTGTCATATACATTATACACTCTTTATGTCCCAAGAAATATCTATTTTATTGAAAAAATTATCCTCATAAAAATAGCTAATATGCTCCATATGAACAAAAAGTAATTGTTTCATTCTGCTCAATTTTATCTTACTTGGCAATCAAAATTTTGAACTTCTATTACACTTTACCACTAAATATATAAATAGCGACCCTAGTTAAATTTGCATTCCTTGGTGATGGAGGCATACATGTACATCATAAAATCATGTGCGCTGATCAGAAATAAGAGGTAAATATGTCTGTAGTGGTTTTAGTACTATATAATTTAATCCATAGCTTATACATGCATTTCTTCACTTCAATAAAATGTGGGTATGCTTGTCTAATTTAAATTTAAAGGAAAGCAGTTAACATTTATTGCCACACAACTTCCCTGTGGCCTAGAAAAATACAGGGACAGTATCCAACTTTTTAACAAACTATAAATAAAATACTGAATTATATCAGGGGATAAAATACCTATTTGCAGTAAGAGTGGTTTTGACAACAAAAATGCTAAAGTTGATTAGTTATTCCTCTGACCTTAAAGTTAATAATCTTCTTCTCTAATCTTTATTAAAGATTTTAAAAATAATATATAAATTCTTATCACATTATATAAATATAATCGCTGTTAACCTACTAAAAAATTATAATAGTATGGTCTAAGGGAAATAAGAGGTTAAGTTTTTACTTCTATGACCATAACTGGAAAGGAAGCGCTGCCACATAGAGATATCAAAATATTTGATAGTTCCATGTCTTTAGTGGCAGATTTTTAATTGTCAGGGAGAATGAACCTAGAGAGGTCCATCTGCTGGAACTGATTGCTTTCTCAACATAGCCAAATAGCAACCGGGTGAAATCAAATATCATGGTCAAGACGCACATTGAAGGTTCATATTTCAATTGAACTTCAGATTTTTCTGGAAGTGAGCTGGAGCTTTCCACAAACGGGAAACCAAGCTACAGCTCATCCAAATACTTTTGATTATAATGGTGAAAGTTTTACTGTTTCATGAGAGTTGGGACTATTCAACATAGAATCAACTCAAAAAAACTCATTAAAAATTTTGCTGATCTAAAAGGCTCCACATTATGCTCAATTTTAATTTTAATGTACCTGAGTGAGAAGAAGAGCAAGCAGAGGTTTCTCTTTGTTACTACATTGATGTGACAATCTAATCGCACTGAATATTTAAAATCTTAGGATACACCCTTTGCAGAGACTGGAAACTGTTATAATGATAAACTAATTTAGAAAACTTTTAGAAAACAGTCTTTTTAATGATGAAGTGTCAGTTCATTGCTGAAAAAATCAGAATACTGTTACATATTTATGATTTTATTTTCCTATAGCTGAAGTAAAATAATATTGTAACATAAAATATTATAACAATGGTTTATTTTGAAAATATAAGATAAAATATACAATGCTGTAGACTGGTAGTTAGTTAGGGTCAACTTCACACAGACCCAGACATGCATGCCTTCCTGGAAAGATGGAATCTCAAATGAATTTCCTCCTAGATTAGAGTCCAACATTGTATGAGGCGTTTTTCTTGATTGCTGTTGATCACCGAGCAGGGCACCCTAGCCTACTCGCTGGGGATTAGTGCCCATCCATGGGTCACACTGTGGTCTGGACCATGTAAGAACAATGTAGCAATGGACACGGAAGCGGTCTGGCAGTAAGCAATAGTCCCTCACTGGTCTCCTCTTCATGTTTCTGCCCCCATGGTTCTGCACTTGGAGTTCCTGACCTTGGCTTCCATGATGAAGCACTGTACAAAAGTTTTCTTCTCTAAGTTGTTTCTGAACAATCTGTTTGTCACAGCAATGAATATAACTAGAGAAACTGCCGTTAGCTAGTAATAGGAAAATGTATTTGGTATAAATTATTATTTTTTAAGTAAATGATTTCAAATGTTGCATTCACAAGCAGGTTCTAATAAATTTAAAGATGCTACCCGGTTATAATAGATCATTGGGCATTTGACTAACTCTATGCAACCATTAATAAAAATGTCTTTTCAAATAGAGAAAATAGCAGTATCAGGAAGTCATTAAAGGAAATGAAAGATGTTCCCAGAGCAGACAAACTATTATAGGTATGCGAGGGTAGTTTGGATGAAAATAAATGTTTAGAAATGAGAGTTCAGTGTCACTAATGGGAACCTTGAAATTTCCAGTAACTGCTTCCCTTCTGTAGGTACATTGCACTATAATTTGGAAAAGACAATTATGTCCACTCTTTCTGCTTTCCTGTTCATGAAATCTTACTAGACACAAGAGGAAACAAAGGGAATGAATATAGAAGGGCGTTAAATGCAAATTATTTCTTCATTGAGATTGATAGTTGGTATCTACATGAAAGACTCTAAAGACTCCAATAGAAAATTCCTATAGCTTTTATGCACCTTACAAAAAGTGACAGGATAAGAGACCTTTTTGAAATATTTGAATATTATATTTCCTTCATATATAAAAAATACAAGTCTATTCATTTAATTATTCCAGGATTGTATATTCAATTTGAAAAACTTTATTAGATAAAAATAAGGGGAAATGGAAAGGGAAAACAGATAAGATTCGATGGTAAAATATTTTTTGGTCAGGATACTAGCTATGTTTTATTCAATACAAATAAGTTGAAAATAATTAATAATTAATAATATCAATTTAATAATATTGATTACCAATAAGCAAACTGGTTTAAAGTGTCTTGCTTTGTAATATTTATAATATAGGGTCAGTTTGCTGAAATATATTTTAAAAGAAACAAAATACATTTGAAAACCATTAATTATTTTAGTTAGTACATAATTATTGGACTTGGACATTTGATTTTTTTCTTAGATTAGTAGCCTTTAAAATCAGAATAGAAAAGCCTGTGTAGTGGGCCTGTGCCTTTATTCCAGCCTGGGAGGCAAGTGGGGCAGATCATAGGTCAGCCTGCATCTGACAATATGGTGAGCATCAGACCAGCTGGAGGTAGTCTTTTTCTCAAAAATTTCAAAATTTATAACAAAACCAAAAACCAAAAAAAATACAATCATTCTATAGAGGACAATATGCTTTAAATTAGCTGTCTTTAGATAATGTTCAAGTCTTACTATTAAAAATAATCACCAAAGATCTTTCTCCAGTGATAGTGCTATTTGTATATTAAGAGAAAGAAAAGCTTGGATGGACTGTTGCAGGCAGCTACAAGGAGAGTGTTCAGAAATGGAGACTCTGTGCTGAGGTATATGATACAACTGTGATTACCCTGAGACCTAAACTTCCATGTGTTGCCTCTCTTCCTTAGGCAGACTTCCATGTAGATAACCCAGAGATCTTTCATTTGAACCAGCATGAGGCTGAGATTCGTGATTTTCCCTATGAGCCAATCCTTTCCCAATAATGTCCTTTGCCAATAAAGGGTCTCATCAGCAAAAAGTATATAAAAATATAAAAAAAAAAAAAAAAAAAAAAAAAAAAAAAAAAAAAAAAAAAAAAAAAAAAAAAAAAAAAAAAAAAAAAAAAAAAAAAAACTTTTATTTAATTTATGGAATCTGAGATATTTGAGGACCAAGTCATAGGGGTGAGTCCATTTATGCTGAGGTCTTCTTTTCTATACATAGGGACTTAACTTACCATATCTCACTTAAAAGCTCACATATATCAGAAAGGAAAATGCAAATGAGGCTAAACCATTGGTGATTTAATATTCATTTATTTATTTTTATAAGGATGAGTGAGACAAGGGTCTTCCCTTTTAAGAACCCAGGCTGGGCACTGGACCTCACATATGATGAAACTTTAGGCTGGCTCTTGATATCCATAGATCCCAATCTCACATCTTGCCTCCTTGAGTGCTGGAGATTTAAGGTTTATTTTTTAAAACAACACTTGATCTCCTCAGGACCTTGTGTACTCCCACTGGAAAAATTTACCAATCTCTTTTTTTGAATATTAACCAAGGATTCGAATTTATCCCATTCAAGACTTAGTCATTATCATATATATCATATAAATCACTCTAAGTGAAATGAGTCCTTCAAAACTCAGTAATTTAGCTTTTTGATGAGTAGTTTAAATGTTTAGTTTTTAAATATAAATGAAAAAAGTTGTATTCATTATTACAGTTATTTTGGTTTTAAGATGAACTTCTAAGGAGAAAAACATCTTAGCAATAAACAAATTTTGTTTTTCAAAGAGATTAATTGGAGATGGCAGTCAACTTACCAAACTCTTATAAGAGTTTCATTTTACGCAAAGAGACAAGTTAAATCTTATGTCAGACATATAAATAGAATTGATTTATTGTAAACGCTCACTTAAGAAAAATAGGCGGGAAGGTAGTTTTACAAAATGGTAAAAAAAGTTGTTTCTTAAAAAAAAGTAAACAAAATCAACATAAAAAAAAAAAAAAAAAAATTTAAAAAAATAAAAAAAAAATGTATATGAACACCAAAATAATTGGTCTATGTCTTGGTAAACAAGGTGAACTAGAGATGATGACAACATGTAACCGTTTCCTGCTTTTTTATTCATAATACTATGTCTATAAATAAGATACTGATCAAATAAAACTCTTGATTCTCTTTCTAAAAAATAAATACATCAACTCCAAAGAGTAAAGTTTTAATGCCTGAAAAAACATTTTGTAGGACCTCTTAGGTAACAGTCATTTTTATTATAATTGTTTCTGATATTAAACCTCAGAGGAGCTGGTGATAATCTTCAAAGTAAGTGTTGATGCAGAAATTCATACATGCATTTTGGAATCTTCAAAATTAATGGGCATTTCTCCATTGTAAAACAATTGTAATTTCTAAAAGCATTAGTGTTTAGA
This sequence comes from Rhizomys pruinosus, assembly GCA_009823505.1. Taxonomy (NCBI): domain Eukaryota; kingdom Metazoa; phylum Chordata; class Mammalia; order Rodentia; family Spalacidae; genus Rhizomys; species Rhizomys pruinosus. The sequence goes on from VZQC01004118.1 coordinate 650,481, forward strand.
TATCTCAGTAAATAAAATCTCAGTTGTATTTTCCTGATGAAATATTCATGATTTGCTTATATATTTGTCAAAAATGACTAATCTGTGCTTAGATGTCAGATAATCCTGCAACCTTATCAAAGCAGGACTAAAAAATAAGTGACATTTGACACTATTTTTATCTCCATATTGAATCATTCACCTGTTACAGCTATTCTACCATGATTCTGTGATGACAACAGATTCAGTTTTGTATTAATATAATTCTGGCTGTTGTATTTATTTTAGAATTTGTTTTTAATTCAGGGGAGTTATGTTTATATTGATTTAAATATTTATTTACTTCTCTAAACCTTCACATTGAACTTGTGTCCCACTGATTTATGTATGGTTGTATTCTTATGAAGTTTAATGATCTCATGAGCAGTAACACAATTAGTAGAAGATGATTGTGTTTGTGCTAATGTTTTAACCCAATGGCTTATTTTTCTGAAGGTTTCAGAAAATTTAATGACATTAGAAAATGGAGATTAACACAGAAACCACAATTGGCCAACATGCAGAGAGCAGGAGGCTGCAGATTACTTACCGTGAATAAGACTCCTATATCAAACTTCTGTATCCCAAGGCTCAAGGATCATTGCAAGATAGAGGGAAAATTGTAAAAGATAGAGGAGATGAATGACCACAAGGAAACAGGGCTTCTCAACAGCTGGTCTTATACTCATATGAGCTACCAGCAATGGTGACAACATGCACACATTTCCTACAAGCTCAAAGCAGACAAGATCCCAGCATAGACATGAGGAAGTGGCTAAAAATCCCAGCATAGACATGAGCAAGTGGCTAAAAAGCTCTAACCCCATCAAAGGAAAGGTTGGCAACAGATGGCTGTTGGGAGAAGTAGAGACAGTCTCTTTCAAGCATGAGACTCTTGGTAGGATAACCAGACTCCTCCAGGTTATAAATAAAACTTAAAGCTGATAGAGCTATTATTTTGAGGGTCTGTGAAAACCAAAAGTCTAGATTTTTCTTATGTTTGATATTCTCCTTGACAATCGGGCTCCAGCCCTTGCTTTGGTGACTGAGGTGAGCCTGTAAATATTAATGAGTTCTCTACATGGAATATAATTCAAACCATGTCCCTGTTGGAACACCAGTATATGCTGGAACATATATAATTCATTAATTCTTGGTAGGTGCCTTCTGGAAGAACATAACTATAATAGTAGCTAATATTTGCATAACACTTTACAATTTATATAACACAAAATAGTAAGAAGAACAAAACATCAGTCATTTGGAAATCTATAAATATTCTCAGTGATTCTTTCACATATTTGAGGAGAGTTTATTCTTCATATATATAATTTATAAACAGAAATGTTTATGTTGTCAGAGGGCAAGAAAGACCAAATCAAAAAAGTATTACTGTTGTAAGAACATGAGTAAAGTGATGATTAAAATCTGTCTTCAGTTCTAGCTTTTGATATTAAATTTGAAAAGAAAACCAGTAAAGTATAAAAAAAATATTTGAAAAGCATTATTTTAATATCTTTATACTTAAACTATTTAACTTTTTAGACAATTAGTACTTTGAAATATCCCTAATATATATGACAATGATTAAATTATGATCATTTATATTTTCAATTATAAACACTGTAATATACCTTTACAAATGGGATTACAGTTAAGATTGAGAACTAATGCTGAAAATATTTCAATTAAATTGTAGAAAGAAAAAATTAAAACAAAATACTAAATAGATGGGTTAATCAATTAAGTTCACCTTTTCTTATTCCTATGCATCACATAGTTCCAGAAGGTTCTGCATTGTGCCTGAGATAGAAATTAAGAAGCAATAAACTTGAATTAAAATTTCTGTCCATTTCTAGAGAGTTGAGGCTGGGAAGCTGGCTCTGCCAATAGAGAGTGTTTGTTCTGACACACGAGTACCTGAATTTGACTCTACAGATCTTATATAAAAGGCTTGGCATGCTGCAAGTGTCTGTGATCCCAATATCATCGGAGTGGAGACAGGAAGATCCTGAGAGCTCAGTGGCCTGTTGCCTACCTGAAATGGCAAGATTCAGGTTCAGTGGATTACCCTGTCTTGAGGTAGTAGGCAGAGAGCAATGGAGGGCACCTCTGACTTCCTCATGCATGCACACATGTATGTGCCACACATATGCATGTACATTCAGCTCAGAGAGAGAGAGAGAGAGAGAGAGAGAGAGAGAGAGAGAGAGAGATTATCATCCTTTTTTTTTTAATTTTTTTTATTAATTTTATTTATTTCTTTATGTGTATGAATGTACTGTCTGCATGCAAGTTTGTGCACCCGTGTCGTGCAATGCCGCGGAGGTCAGAAGACGGTCTCGGATTCCCCTGGAACTGGAGTTCTCCTGGAATTGGAGTTTCAGACGGTTCTCGGCCGCCATGTGGGTGCTGGGGATCGAACCCGGGTCCTCTGTAAGAGCGGTCGGCGCTCTTAACCGCTAGGCCATCTCTCCAGCCCCTATCATCCTTTTCAAGATGATAAATTCTTTTTGGATTCTTTGCCATCCCAAAATGTTGACATTCATTAAAATTCCTTACATTGTAATGAGTCAAAATAAATTCCCTGAGTTATTTTTAAAAGAGATTTTGACAGGAAATGTGAATCCAGCTGTGTGTGGTGGTGGGTGTCTTTGTGTGTGTGTCGTTGTGTCACGAGCATGATGGACCTGGCAACAGTGGGGAAGCAGGTCTAAAAGGAGTGATTGTGGAGAGTGTGTAATTGTTTGAAGATGTGCTGTATGGAATACAACAAAATTCAAAGAAAATAAAGTAATATTCTTTTTTTTTTAAAATTAGTCTATTGGTGCTTTGTGCATTTCATCAGTTTTTTTCCTAATTCAGTTCAGGCTTATTTCCCTTCCTCCCCCCCCACCCCCACCCAGAGTCCATTCATGCATTCTGCCATAACTGTCCTGCATCTTTCTCTCAGTTTTTTTTTTCATTTTTAGCTATAAGTGATAATCCATGAGTACAAGCATCCTTCATGCAAAACCTATCTGCAGGCTGTTGTGCCCAAACACCTACAGCCCCACCATCCAGTGGGGGGTGACAGGTTGTTTGTTCAATCAAGTTGATCAAATGAGTGTCCAGACTACATTGCTGTAGTTTCATCATTCACCCCAATCGCAGCCCTTACATTCTACCACGCCCCCTCTTCCGCAGGTTGTTCCCTAGGCTTAGAAAAGGGGCTTTATAAATGCTCTAGGTGTATACTTGTGCTTTTAGCACTTAACTTCTTTTTCTGATTTATATACACTTTATAGATATTTGTCTCTATAGTTGTGTTGTTTGGCATTAAAGTAAAGGAATTTGGAATTTTGAAAATGAGCAATTTCCATCGAAGCTTATATTTCTACTTTTATAGCTGGAGATAGCTCTCAACAGATGCTTCTTACCCTACAAGATATTGTTTTAGAGATTTTTCAGTTTTAGTGAAGAGGACATATTTTTCTATTAAGTGTACATAATAAATGAATGTTTATCATAAATATATTATAAATATGTAAGCCAAATATAATGAACTTTCATAGAAACAAAAGTTACCTTACCTTGAAGAAAATTATTTTTATGTAGAAGGACTATATTTTTAGCTTTGTTAAATATCATTTATTAGAACCTTATCATAAATCAGTTATCATAATATGCTCATTAACATGAGGATGACTTGTATTTTACCACGTTGTCTATGTTTACATAATCCATCTTGGAGAAAATAGGAAAGAGAAAGGAATGAGCTATAGTTGATGTGCATCTCTAAAATAAGACACCCATAGTTGGAAAATTTTGTAAGATTTAATCAATGCCATTTTATTTAAAGTTTAGAGAAGAAAGGGTTTTTTCTGTAGACTAAAGTTTTATTTTTGACAGAGACACAGATAAAGAAAATGAGATAAAGACAGCAAGTGCTAAGACTAAATTTAGGGGTTTATAACTACAAACTGGGAAGTTTCTACACCCTTGAGACAATTGACTCCTCTTTGATACATATGGCTGTGTGCTTAATGGTAATATAACTATCTCCATTACACACCAACTTAATTTTTAAGATCTTTTAAACTATGTATGAAACAGTTCTCAAACCTTTGGAATATATATTGCAATTGGTGAGAAAGCTACAATATTCATCACATAAAATGTGGTGCAAGTTGTTCATCAGAACCGACCTAGAAATATATGACACTTCCAGAGGGATGGATCAAGAAATTTCATCTTATTTCCTATAAGGCACAACTACTGCATTCTCTATTGTCACTGACTGAAATATTCCACAGAAAATTCTGTCCAGTGTTGGCTATTTTTAATGTAATCTCAGATATAGAATTTTATCCTGTAGAATTTAAAGTGCCCATGCTTAATTATTTAGTTCAGCCTAGTATTTTATTGTGGGTGTCTTTCACTTATTATTTCCTTCTGAAAGAATCTGTCAGAAGCATGAAGAAATAATGCAGTCAATCACTCTTTTGTTATTGCTTTTACATGTCATATATGGAAAAAGGCAGAAAATTGTTTTACAGTGAGGATAAAAAATCTAAAAAATTGTGTACAGACACAAAAACTTTACAAACTTGTAGATGTATCTTGATTTCATTTGTACTGACTCCATAGATCATGTTTGCAGGTGTCTGTCTCAAAGTCAAGCTTAGATTCCCAATATACCTTTATTGGAAGGGGTGAACAAATAAATGACCTTCTGAATTTTGTTTATGTTAATACAAAGTAGAGTCGTTTACAAAGAGGGAATTACTACTGAGAAGTTACCTCCATCAGTCTGGCCTGTGGTGATTCTGTGAGGCAGTTTCTTGTTAGGTAATTGATCTACGAAAGTACTGCCAATTGTGGGAGTGCCATCCCTTGTTAGCCCTGGGCTCTGAAAGAAAAGTAGCTGAATAACTGGAGAGCAAGCCAGTAAGCAGCATTCCTCCAGGGTTTCTGCTTCAGTCACTGCCTCCAAGTTCCTGCCCTTTTTAAGTTCCAGCCTTTGCCTCCCTCAGTGATAGGCTGTGATTGGTCTACATAAGCAAATAAGCCTTTCTTCCCTCAGTTTACATACGGTCAGTGCTTTATTTTGGAAGGAGACACCAGGCTTGAACAGAAATTACTAGTAGAGAGTGGGATATTTGCCATGACAGACCTGTCTGGGGAAGTATTGTAGAGGCATTTGGAAATTTCGGCATGAAAAGCCATTGATTGCTTGAAGCTGAGTGAAGTGTTCTGTGGGAGCTTGGAAGATAGCTTTTACTTTATTACAATAGATGCTAGATAGCTGAAGGTGAAAAATCAGACATAGGTAATAAGAGGTCAAATCACTGAGGTGAAATCTGGAAACTATTTCCTTGGGGTAAGTATATAGAAGCTGTGTTCAGGAGAGAACCAAGCTGGCAGGCATAATTTGTAATGCATAAGATTCTCCCACATGGTGCTTGTTTTAGTAGCCTGAACACTGAGGAACTGAAAGGATATGCTGAGGCTTTTTGCCTTGTGAAGAGTTCATTGATGAAGGTTTAGCCTCAATTACAGTGGAGATTCCAGCACATTGGAGTTGCCAAGGCTGTGGGACAACAGCATGTGTGGAATATAACAGTCCCCAGTTTACTGAGGAAGCTGTAAGTTTGCCAAGGATTATCAGAGCCATAGAGATGGTATCCACCAATCCCTTTGGATTGAGGATCCTAAGTGGACACTGAACAATCCTGGGCTTTGTTTTAGCTTAAGTTTCCTGGTACTTCCTCTTTGAAATAAGAAAATATTTAACTTTTTTAAAAATTTTATAGGTTCCTACAGTTAAAGGGACTGTTCTTTTTAAGAATACCTGGACTTTTGAAGAGTTTATACTTTTTTAAGACTTTGGCTTCTTATTTATTTATATTTAAATATTTTATTTATTATTCCTGTTTTATGTGTATGAGCGCAAATGCTTGCATATATGTAAGTGGACTTATGATTTTTAATGCTCATGGAAGTCAGAAGAAGGAATTGAATTCCTTTGGAACTGGCAGAACTACAGAGACTTCTAAGTTACCATGTGGCTGCTGGGAATCTAACTCAGGTCCTCTGCAAGAACAGGCAGTGCTTTTAACTGCGAAGTCATCTCTCCAGCCCTCAAGACTTTGAGATTTTTAAATTAGTATATTTTGTTCTGTTAGATCTTGGGGATAAACAAGAAATGGAAAGTTATAGTTTAGTTGTGATGTGGTTATGTGCCAGGTAGATGGTCATTTGTGCTTATTAACTTTCATTTTTGAAGATGGAACCTTAATTGAGGAATTTCCTCCATCAGACTGACCTGTGGGAAGCCTGTAGGCATTTTCCGGATGTCTAGTAGGTGTAGGAGGGTCCAGCTTATGGTGGGTAATGTCATCCCTGCATGTGGGAGCCTGTGTTGTAATAAAAAGTTCACTGAGTAAGGTGGGAGTCCATGTTTACCCTGGATTTGTGCTTCAGGCTGTGTCTCCAGGTTCTTGCCATGAGCTCCTGTCCTGTTTTCCATCAAGTGATGGACTGTGACATAGGATGTACAAGATGCAATAATCCTGGCATCCCGTGGTGCTGCTGACACCCTGTTGCTGGTGGCCCCACAGTGAATTATGACTCTGTGCAAGCAAGAGAGCCCCTTTGGTTCCTCACTTTGTCATTGTTTCATCTCAAATAATTTTTTTTTCCTACTCTGTCATTTCCAGCTATATCTACAGTGGAATTATAGGTTTTGTAGCTAGAAGAAACTTCAAATTTTAACAAAGTAGTACTTGTCACTTAGTATCCTTTATGGACTTATTTTTAAATTATTGGGAAGTAGTGTGGAACCTGTAACATGTTAATTGTAATGGAACAATATTTAAACAAAGGCCAAGAAGGGATGAACAAAAAAAGACACTAATATTCTCTTTCAGTTCAGATATTTCATCTTGCTATGTGCACATGTTCACTAAGGCTCTTTTCTCCAGTGCCTGCAGATTAACTTCATCCTGCATGATTATGACCTGATACCTATTTTTCTTTAAACATTTGCCAGTTTTATTTATCTTTACATTTCCCAAATATTTTCTGCACACAAACATATTTCTTTACACATATTACACTTATTCTTTATGAATTTTTTAATCATTGTGCTACATTTGTCACTGAGCTATCATGAGAATGGCAGTTGAAATAATACACACATATATTAATATATATATATATATATATATATATAGAATAATGCCATTCTCTTGCTAAGCCACTCTGTGTCTGAAATTATCTATCAAATCCAATGTGTATTTAATTTTCAAATCCACAGCTATTTAATGAAAGAGATGGGTTAAAACTCGTGTCCTTATTCTCCGTAATACAATGTGAAAGGATTCTTTTTAAGAAGTATTTACTTTATTTATATTATGTGTATGTGTTTGTCGTGTCATACGTGGAGGTCAGAGGACAGCTTTTTGATGTCATTGATCTCCTTGCACCATGTTGACCCAGGGGATTGAACTCAGGTCCTCAGGCTTGGGGGCAAGCACCTTTATCCTCCCAGATATTTTCCTGGCCCTACTCCCTTTTTACTTTGTTTATTTTATTGCATTTAATTAATTAGTTAGTTAGTTAATTAAAATGTATCTGTATATGTGCACAAGCAGGCATGCATATTCCATGTGTGAAGGTCAAAGGACTGTTTGCAAGAGTCAGGTCTATCCTTCCACCGTGTGGGGCCCTGAGATCAAATGCAGATATTTAGCTAAGCATCAACTGCTTTTATGTAGCGAGTCTTCTTCCTAGAACTAGGTGTTTATGTTTCCCCAACCTGTCTCAAAGTATTGCTGTTTAGGGTCCTGATTATGTTTATTTCACTACTCTTTCCTTTTATTCTTAATTTTTATTGAACTTGTGTGTATTTCATACATCATTTCTCAATCAAATTAGACCCCTTCCCTCTTCCCTTCTCCCCACCCCACCAGAACTCATGCATTCTGCCATACGTGTCTTGCACCTTTTACTACGTCTTTTTAAAAATTTTGATGCAGGGGCTGGAGCGATGGCCTAGCGGTTAAGAGCGCCGACCGCTCTTGCAGAGGACCCGGGTTCGATCCCCAGCACCCACATGGCGGCCGAGAGCCGTCTGAAACTCCAATTCCAGGAGAACTCCAGTTCCAGGGGAGTCCGACACCCTCTTCTGACCTCCGCGGCATTGCACGTCACGGGTGCACAGACTTGCATGCAAACAATACATTCATACACATACGGAAATAAATAAAATTAAAAAAAAATTTTTGATGCAGAAGTTTACTGTTTTGGGCAGAAGTTTACTGTTTCAGTCACTTTTTTGAACATGTCTTTTTTGTTGTTGTTGTTGTTGTTGTTTTCCTTTAATTTTATATTACTCCAAAATATGCATGTATACACTCCACACACATATACCAAAATTATGACTTCTGATAATAAACTTATAAGGTTACCTCCAAAACATGTTTAGGGATTCACCTTGTAGCAGTAGAGTTGCATGTACGTAAAAAAAGAAATATTACTTTACATTCCTAAATTACATTGCCAATTGATTCAATAATGCTCTTTCTGTTACAAGTTTATCCATGTCTTTGACTTAAAATTTTATAAAAGAAATTAAGAACATCCACTTAATTTATATTCATAATAAGACTAATATTCTAGGGCCCAGGTCTCTTTATATAGTTATCTACTTGATAAAACTCTGAGCACATTTAAAAATAGAAATCCATAAAAAGTAAAATTATTGTATCTGGTCTCACATTAAATATTTTAAATGTTGAGCTTAGTTTCTCTCCAATCATTATGGATATATTGTACTCCGCTAAATGTGTAATGTCTTATTTACACGAGTTTGATTAAAGAAAAGTAGTATTATCTAAAAATGTGGAAATTTGTCTTTACTTAAGTTGTATACCCAGTCTTCCAGGCACTAACAACTCAAAATGAGGCAGCCACTTCGGTGTTTCCAGGCTGTCACAAAGGCTGGTGAATTTCATTTCTGAAACCTATCAGTCACCCAGATAAACCCTTAATCCACTCATCTTCGCCCTTCACCTCTGCTAGTAAAAGCAGATCTTCATTATGTCTCTCATGTATTCTTTCTCTCTTCCAATTTTCACATGAAGTCAGGATGGATTTATTTCAGTGCATACAAGAACCAATTACTTCTTCCTTTAACATTTTTCTCTGACTGCCTATGGGATTTGGAACAAAATCTAGATTTCTTATGTCTATTATAAGATTCAGCATAGCTTGGACCCTGTGTAACAAAAACTCATAATTTTTCATTCTGCTTCAGGCACTGAAGTGCACTTTAAATTTCTGAAATGAAAGGCAACTTCTTTTTTACCTAAAGGCCATAACAGGTTGTTCCCTACGTCCAGAACATCTACCTCTCCACTTCGTACCGAGTGACTACTAACTAGTTCGGTGTCAGCTTCAAAATCACATCCTCAGAGATCTGCTTGACCTCTCTGAAATAAGACTGCTCCAGTAATATCTTCCAAATACGTTCAAAGGATTTAGTATAAATTTTTAATACAATATTTTTGTGATTACTATTGTAATCACATGTGATTACTATCATAAGCAATGCATTTTTGTTTTTGTTTTCAACCATTAACACTATATTATACAAGTATAGTAGATTCAGTAAGTGCTATGACTTTCTTACAATATTGTACAGGTTCTTTAGAGCATGAGGGTATCTTTTCACGAGTGTGATTAGTGATTTGATCCTCTTTATATATCTTTTCTCTTGTTTTTTTTTTTTCTTTCTTTCTCTTAGATAGGGTCTCCCACAGCTGGTATGGAATGCACTATGTAGAACAGGTTGTACTTCATCTCACAGAGATCTCCCTACCTCTCTGAATCCTGAGTGGTGGGATTAAAGCTGTATATGGTATATTTATGTAATTCTTGTCAAAAGTGCCCTAGGATAAGACTGTACCTCCCGACACTATATACCTGAATCTAACTTTCACAAAAGTACTATATGAGCTAAAGGTGGTCCTGGCAAGTGTTCATTAAGTGGGTGGATGAAATGAACATTTATACACACTTTCAAAACTACACATATACTAACATAACTATAAATATAAACTTTTTGGTAATGACTACCTCAGTTCTAAAGCAAAATTTGCAGATATTTGTCATTGGATTCACAAGATCATTCATGTTTGTGAAAGTTTTCCTTCTTAAGTATAACAGATAACAGTGTTCATAACAATACACAGTCCCAAGAATACATTTTATTGAAAAAATACCTCATAAAATAGCTAATTGCCCATTTGACAAATTATGTCATCTGCTCAATTTATCTACTTGGCACAAATTGAACTTCATACATTTTATATATAAATGGACCCTGTTAATTTTGCTCCTTGGTGTGGGCATCTGTCTCATAAAATCCTGTTCCTGATCATGAAAATAAGGGAAAATGTCTGAGTGGTTTAGTGACTATAAATTAACCATAGCTTATACAGCATTCTTCCTCAATAAATTGGGAATGCTGTCAAATTTAAATTAAAGGAAAGCAGTACATTATTGCCAACACAATTTGTGGTAGAAAAATAAGGGAAGCTATCAACTTTTTACAAACTATAAATAAAATCTGATTATTCAGGGGAAATACCTACTGCAGAAGAGTGGTTTGACACAAAAGACTAAAGCTTGATTAGTTTATCCTCTGCCTTAAAGTAATACTTCTCAATCTTTATAAAGATTTTAAAAATAATAATAAATTCCTTCACATAATATGAAAACCTGCCTACTAGTATGGTCTAAGGGAAATAAGAGGTTAAGTTTTTACTTCTATGACCATAACTGGAAAGGAAGCGCTGCCACATAGAGATATCAAAATATTTGATAGTTCCATGTCTTTAGTGGCAGATTTTTAATTGTCAGGGAGAATGAACCTAGAGAGGTCCATCTGCTGGAACTGATTGCTTTCTCAACATAGCCATGCACCTGAGGTGAATCAAATCTGGCCAGCAGCACATTGAGGTCAATTTTCAATGAACTTCAGTTTTTCTGGAATGAGCTGAGCTTTCCACAAACGGCCAAGCTCAGCTCTCCATCTGTTTATGGTGAAAGTTTACTGTTCATGGAGGTTGGGACTCAACATGAATCATTTACTTGCAAAATATCATGCTGCAAAGGCCACAGTATGCTCAATTAATTTAATGTACCTGAGGAGAAGAATGAGCAAGCAGAGGTTTCTCTTTGTTACTACATTGATGTGACAATCTAATCGCACTGAATATTTAAAATCTTAGGATACACCCTTTGCAGAGACTGGAAACTGTTATAATGATAAACTAATTTAGAAAACTTTTAGAAAACAGTCTTTTTAATGATGAAGTGTCAGTTCATTGCTGAAAAAATCAGAATACTGTTACATATTTATGAATATTTTCCATAGTAATGAAAAGTAATTGAACATAAAATATTTACAATGGTATTTGATAAATATAAGAAAAAATACATAGCTGTGCTGGTAGTTAGTTAGGGTCAACTTCACACAGACCCAGACATGCATGCCTTCCTGGAAAGATGGAATCTCAAATGAATTTCCTCCATCGGAGTAGCCCAAGGACATGCCTATGAGGCGTTTTCTTGATTGCTGTTGATACGAGAGGGCCCAGCCTACTGTGGGGAGTGCCATCCCTGGGCAACTGGGTCTGGACCATGTAAGAAATGTAGCAAGGCAACCGGGAAGGGCCAGCCAGTAAGCAATAGTCCTCCACGGTCTCTGCTTCAGTTTCTGCCTCCAGGTTCCTGCCTTGAGTTCCTGCCTTGGCTTCCATGATGAAGCACTGTACAAAAGTTTTCTTCTCTAAGTTGTTTCTGAACAATCTGTTTGTCACAGCAATGAAATATAACTAGAGAAACTGCCGTTAGCTAGTAATAGGAAAATGTATTTGGTATAAATTTTTTTTTTAAGTAAAATGATTTCAAATGTTGCATTCACAAGCAGGTTCTAATAAATTTAAAATGCTACCCTTAAATAGATCATGGCATTGACTAACACATATGCAACCATTAATAAAAGATGTCTTTCAAATAGAGAAAAAGCAGAATCAGGAAGTCATAAAGGAAATAAAGATTTCCCAGACAGACAAACTATATAGTATGCAGTGTAGTGATGAAAATGTTTAGAAATGAGAGTTCAGTGTCACTAATGGGAACCTTGAAATTTCCAGTAACTGCTTCCCTTCTGTAGGTACATTGCACTATAATTTGGAAAAGACAATTATGTCCACTCTTTCTGCTCCTGTTCATTGAAATCTTAGCTAGACAACAAGAGGAAACAAAGTGGATATGAATAAGAAGGGCTTAAATCAAATTATCTTCATTTGCAGATGATAAGTTACTCTCGATGAAAGACCCTAAAGACTCCAATAGAAAATTCCTATAGCTTTTATGCACCTTACAAAAAGTGACAGGATAAGAGACCTTTTGAAATATTTGAATATATATTATCTTTTTAAAAAACAAGTCTTTCATTTATTATTCCAGGATTGTTATTCCAATTTGAAAACTTTATAGATAAGAAATAAGGGAAATGGAAAGGAAAACAGATAGATCTGGTCAGGATACTAGCTATGTTTTATTCAATACAAATAAGTGAATAATAATAATAATAATAATAATAATAATATATACCAATAAGCAAACTGGTTTAAAGTGTCTTGCTTTGTAATATTTATAATAAAGGTCATTGCTGAATATATTTTAAAAGAACAAAATACATTTGAAAACCAATTATTTAGATAGTAACAAATATTGACAACATTTATTTTTTTCTTGTTAGTAGCCTTAAAATCAGATAGAAAAGCCTGGTGTAGTGGCCTGTGCCTTTACTTCCAGCACTGGGGAGGCAGTGGAGGCAGATCTAGGTCAGCCTGCTCTACATAGTGAGCATCAGACCAGCTGGAGGTAGTCTTTTTCTCAAAAATCAAACATATAACAAACAAAAACCAAATAAAAATACATCTATAGAGACAAATGCTTATATGCTGTCTTAGTATGTTCAGTCTACTATAAAAATATCCCAAGCTTTCAGTGTAGGCTATTTGTATATTAGAGAAAGAAAAGCTTGAGGACTGTTTGCAGGCAGGCTACAGGAGAGTGTTCAGAATGGAGACTCTGTGCTGAGGTATATGATACAACTGTGATTACCCTGAGACCTAAACTTCCATGTGTTGCCTCTCTTCCTTAGGCAGACTTCCATGTAGATAACCCAGAGATCTTTCATTTGAACCAGCATGAGGCTGAGATTCGTGATTTTCCCTATGAGCCAATCCTTTCCCAATAATGTCCTTTGCCAATAAAGGGTCTCATCAGCAAAAAGTATATATCATAAACAATGTGGAGCACTATTACAGTAAAATAATACAAGTAACAGATTTTTGAGCATAAAAACTTTTCATAATTATGGAATCTGAGTATTTGAAGACCAAAGCAGAGGGTGACTCCATTTTTGCTGAGGTCTCTTTTCCTATACATAGACACTTCCATCTCACTAAGCTCCATATATCAGAAAGAGAAATAGCAAATGAGCTCCCTTGGGTTTATTTTCATTTATTTATTTTTTGGTCATGTGAGACAGGGTCTCCCTTTAGACCCAGCTGGCCTGGACCTCACTATGTAGACTAGGCTGGCCTTGAGTTCCCATAGATCCAATCTCCCTTTGCCTCCTGAGTGCTGGGATTAGGTTTATTTTTAAACAACACTATCTCCTCAGGACCTTGTTACTCCCACTGGAAAATACCACCTCTCTTTGAAATATTCCAAGTTGAATTATCCCATTCAAGACTTACGTCATTCTATATCATATATTCCTAGTGAATGAGTCCTTCAAAACTCTATTTAGCTTGATGTGTTAAATGTTTAGTTTTAATATATGAGAGAAGATGTATTCATTTCAGTTATTGTGGTTTTAAGATGAATTTTAAGGAGAAAAACATCTTAGCAATAAACAAATTTTGTTTCAAAAGATGATATTAGATGCAGTCAAGCTTACCACTCTTTATAAGAGTTCATTTACGCAGAGACAAGTAAATCTTAATGTCATTGATTTTTCATATGAAATGAATTGATTTTATTTAACGCCCAAGAAATAGCGAATAGTTTTCAAATGGTAATAAAGTTCTCTAAAAAAAAGTAAACAAAAATCACAAGAAGCCTACAAGCCAATTCCTCATTTTTGTTAAAACTAAAAATAGCACATTGTCATATAAGAAAAATAAATATATGATCTTATAATATTTGATTCAATCAATTCTTCAGAATTTCCATACTCATGTAAGTTGGCAACTTCAGCCTCCTGTTGGCTTAGCTGCTGTAGAAGGTCAGAAGTCCTGGTGACAGATTATTGTGCTTTGATGAGTCTGCAAACATTGTTGGATGATTATATTTAATTCCTGGGTCTTGAAGTATTCTCAGAAGCTTTTCTGTCAGCATTTCCTGCATCTGAATTCAGTTACTGCAAATGTGTGACCATATGTTTTATATTGAACAAGATGATTAAATTCACAAATAGATCAGCGTCTACTTTCTTTGGGAACAATAGCTAGCAAACAATTATCAGCATCATGATAAACCAGCATAATAATTTACATTAAATTTAAAGTAAACACATCATTATTAACTTAATCTTAATAAGAGATTGATATGAATATGAGATTAATTTAAACATTTTACTAATGGCTGCTTTTAAGTTGAAAATGCTGCTGAACGTAATCTCTTCGGGTTATAAAATTAAGTAAAAAAGGAACTTGCAAATGTTTGCTGAAGAATATTTTAAATACTAAAAGTATTATCAAAGGATGGAGAAGTGGTGCAGCAGTTCAAAGCACTGGATGTTCTTGCAGAGGACCTGGGTTAGATTCTCAGTACCTACATGGTGGCTAATAATCACCTGTAACTCCAGTTCCAGGACATCCGATGCCATCTTCTGACATCCACAGACACTGCACAACAAGGGTGCACTTACATACACATATACACATAAAGTAAAAATAACTAGTAAATTATTTTAAGATATACTTATGTCAATTCAAATAAAATTTCTTAATACTAAGTCTCTTACTTTAACCATGTGATTGACAAAATTATTGGTTTGTTACCATGATTCTGATTCACTTCATCATTTTTTGACACAGAAATGAAGAAGTTACTATGTGAGTTCTCTTCTTCACCATTATGAGCAAAATCTTTTATTGTTGGCTCCCAAGATTATTTACATATTCCAAATTTCTTCCTTATTAAAAAAATTTAATCCTAGATCCCCTGGAAATGGTGAAAATGATCAGTCCAGAATTGGTGGGTAAGGTTAGTACAGAGTACATGAGCTAAAGAGTGAACTGAAGACACTATTTTTCACATATAAATTTGGATACTAATTTGAATATTCAAATGACAGTGCTCTGAAACCATTTACTCATTATAATTCCTCGCCTCTTGAATCTCCAGCATCCCAGTAATGGATTTAATTTCTTCTCCTTTATGATTTTATTTATTTTTATTTATTTTTTGTATGTGTATGAGTGTACTGTCTGCGTGTAGGTCTGTGCACCCGTGTTGTGCAATGCCGCGAAGGTCAGAAGAGGGTTTCGGATTCCCCTGGAACTGGAGTTCTCCCGAACCGGAGTTTCAGACGGTTCTCAGCCGCCATGTGGGTGCTGGGGATCGAACCCGGGTCCTCTGTAAGAGCGGTCGGCGCTCTTAACCGCTAGGCTATCTCTCCAGCCCCTCCTTTATGATTTTAAAAGAGTTGCATATTTGGCAATTTAATTTAAGCCTCGAGTGGTAAATGACTTAATCACAAGCACAAATATCTCCAAGGTGCAGCTTTATGAGAATACATACAACTCAGTATGGAATCACCAAAAAGGCCTCCTACTGAAAGCTAAACACCCATTTATGGACTATGTGGTGATTATTTTAGTATTTCAGGATTAAGTATAAGGATAGAGCTGTAGCTTCCTGTTAGCATGTATATGTTTCTAGGTTTGATTCTTATCACAGCAAGAAAATGAGACAAAGCAGAAGAAAAAAGGGAGGAGGAAGAGGAGGAGGAGGAGAAGGAATAAGAGGAGGAGGAGGAGGAGGAGAAGGAGCAACCTAAAATTTTTGACTCACTTTCTCATCTGGCAACAAAAATAACCCTTGTGTTTATACAGTTTTAACAAAAATAAACAACTGCCTACAGGATTTAGAAGTGTCCTACCACTCTCCCTCACTGATTATGTTCTAGACTTTGCTGCCAAAATGAAGTGAGAACTATTCAACAGAACCACCTGGGAAACTGACTGAGACAGGGAACTTCAGACCCATCTATACTTGAGTTGGCATTGCTTTTTAACAAGATCTTGGTGTGATTTGTAGATAATTTAAAGTTTGATAAACACTATAAATATACTGAGATGAACTCTCTGAACTTTTAGAAACACTTCTTTAAAGTCTAATTATTTCAAGTCATCGAGTCACTTTCTTTCTTCAGAAACTGTTTACAAGTGTCCCAAAATACCATTCATGAGGTGAGTGTCTTAACCCTAAAGTATTACAATGTTAATAAGATAAAAAGTTTAGTGTATAAAACTTTACACACATTTCTTTATTTAGACTAGATGATTTGAAATGTTATTTTATGGCTCTGGCCATGAATTGTGTACATATTATATGCAGTTTATTTAACAGAATTCATTAGAATGGGAGCATGGAGAATTACGTTGCCACTATGGAAAATATTTTTGTTATCTTTTATGTGTAAATTTTATGTCACTATATTAATGCAATTAATTTTGGATTTGAGCTATTTGAAACACATATTATTAATATTTCTGCTCAATGACTTTTATTTTTAACTATTTCTCATTCAAATCTTAAAATTCTTCATGATTGTATAATTAATCAGTATTTTCTATATATTGCAAGGTAAGTAAATTACAAAATCTTGTATGAGATTATCAACTATAATTCATATTGAGTCAAGATAATGATGTGCTTCAAGCCTGTGTGTATTCTTCAGTCAATGTGGAAAGTTAAATAATGGGTCCATTTAATTTTTTTTTTATTATTATTTATTTTTGTATGTGTATGAATGTATTGTCTGCATGCAGGTCTGTGCACCCGTGTCGTGCAATGCCGCGGAGGTCAGAAGAGGGTCTCAGATTCCCCTGGAACTGGAGTTCTCCTGGAATTGGAGTTACAGACGGTTCTTAGCCACCATGTGGGTGCTGGGGATCGAACCCAGGTCCTCTGCAAGAGCGTCGGTGCTCTTAACCGCTAGGTTATCTCTCCAGCCCCATAATGGGTCCATTTAACAAGCATTTCATTGCCATATACCAAATGATAGACTAAGATTGAATAAAGGGAAATAAAGGATGAGAACTGCAGTCACTAATAAGCTTAAGTGTATACAACAACCCCACCTTCTTTTCTTAGTTATTATTGCCCTAATTATGGTACAATAAGGTTTTGTATTTGACTTCAAGAAGTTATTGTAAACTCATTGGGCAAAGGAGAATGAAATATCTGTACTTTATCTCATTTTTATCTATGATGTTATATCACACCACATGACCCATGTCCCTATTTAGTACTCTGGATCAAGTCACCAGACTTCATTATGCACTTTCACCCACTTTCCATAGTTCTTATTAATTCCTGGAATAGAAAAGAGTGTATTGCACTGACAAATATTCACATATTATCTCCTTTTCAGACCATCTTTCTTTCATTTTTCATTGACTAAAAGGGCCTCTGTGTGAGCAGGTATGTTCTCTATCTTTCTCTCTCTCTCTCTCTCTCTCTAGCAAACACACACACACACACACACACACACACACACACACACGCACACACAGGCATCCCTATTTTCTTAGATATTTTCACTTCTAATATGTGAAGTAGCCCAAACTTGAAACTTTTTTGTGTTAATTTGTTTATCAGAAATTGTGTCAAAATTATTTTATCTAATGGTAGTAAAATAGTATAGATCATTCTCTGCTTTATTGCTTTTATTCATCCATTAGGAACTATAGTATCAACAATAAGTGAAGTGATTAAAGTTTATAATTATGTTCATTATTATTTGAGAATTTCATGCATATGTGTAATGTGTTTTGATCCATTGCATCCTCCATACCTCCCCCTCTAATTTCTGCCTGTAGCATTCCTAACTTTATGCACTTGCTTTTTATACCCACTGCTTTGCTGTGACAAAACACTCTAATCAAAACCCTCTTGGGGAAGAAGGATATAATTTGGCTCACATCTCCCAGGTCATAGTTCATCAATGAGTGAGCCCAACATAGGAACTCAGGGCAGGAACCTGGAGGGAGGGGCTGAATCACAGTCCATGGAGGAATGTTTCTTACTGGCTTGCTCCCCTGGCCCATGCTCGACCTGTTTTCTTATACAATACACAACAACCTGGCCAAGGTTGGCATCAGCCACAGTGAGATGGGCCCTCTCACATTACTCAACAATCATGAAAATACCCCACAGACATGGCCATAGGCCAGTCCAATGGAGGTAATATCCCAGTTGAGGTTCCCCCAATCCAGGTGTATCAAGTTGACACTAAAGCTATTCAACACAGGCACTGTGTCTGAGTCTATTCTGTGCTGTCAGTAACATCTGAATGGGTGTGAGAGCATCTAGTGGAGCACGGGTAGCCTCAAAGTGGCCCCATCCCTGGGGATAACTGACTCCCTCCACTAGCAGCCACCAATTGCCAATAACTTTGGCTATCCATGCTGATCATTTGGCAGGCTTGTTCTCCTGGAGGTCTCCTGCATGGGGCCTCTGTTGCAGTGGGTCATGTATGCAACAACCCTGTCACTGTCCAGTAAACATTGTTTTGCCAAAGATACCCAGTACCTCTGACTCTTACAGTTTTTCTGCCCTCTTCTCCATAGTGTTCCCTGAACTTTGGAGTGACTGCTGAGATACAGATGTTCCATAATTTTTTTGGGGGGGCTTTTTGAGACAATGTCTCCCTTTAGTGCCAGCTGGCCTAGAACTCACTATGTAGAACATGCTGGCCTTGAACTCACAGAGATCCACCTGCCTCTGCCTCTGGAGTGCTGAGATTCAAGGCATGTGCCAACACGGCCAGCCAGATGTTCCATTTTAAGATGTCATTTTAGAATTTGAAATTAAGTCTGCCATAGCTATTGAGTATGTGAAACTGATACATATCTCTTCAAATCAATATCCACTAATTAACATGAGAATTAGTAAAAGCAAAAAAAAAAACGTATTGAGTTCAACAGAGCTAATGCTTTACAGCTTATACATATGAGGAAATGAGGGAGAGTTAGTAAGCCTATATTGATCTTGAGACCCCAAAGGGATATGAGCGAAAGAGTAGTTTCCCTTGGGTTGCTTCTACCAAAAGAGGATTCTCTGAGGAGTCTGGAGGGCTAATCTCTATTAGACATTTGAATACTTCTAAGGTACTAGACATATGTTGCCTCCTATAGAATGGGTCTCACGTCTAGAGAAACTAGTTGGTTACCACCAAAACATTCATGACACTAGTTTACTAGTGGATATTTCTTTCCAGGCAGTTCAGTATTGTAGCACACATGGTTTACAGCTGGTTGTGAGACAAAGTTCTTCTCAAAATGGTTAAAATAACTGACAGCCATTTGAAATGTGCTTAAAAATATCTAGTATATTTAATTTGGATAATGATACCCAAAACCACATTAATATCAATTCAACTGACTTAAAAAGAAAATGTATATTGTTTTCAGGAGAGAAAGGGGGAGAGATGCATGAGGTTAGAAGTCAGGACTATGACAAAGGCTATTATCTATACATGATATATTATAGCAATGAAAATGGTCATCAGAGATTTTAAAATGTTTTTTTTCCTCTTTTGGTATTTGTAAACATATGGTTTCATGTTGTCCAAATTTAAAATGATTTTTTTCAAACAGAATAAAATTTAAAACCTTAAACTTAAAAAAAAAATTAAGTGCAAAACAATATGAATTGAAGTTTATTTACTCTGTTATAGAGTAACATTGCCTTCAAGATATAAGCTGTTATTCTGAGTCAATTGTAAGTTAAAGAGATGAATGTATACCTTTAATTAATAGTAAGTTCATCATGTAAAAATGTTCTCACATATAGAGAAATGTGTGGCTTTTATAACTAATAGAAAAGTAAAGTTTGACCTCAGCCAGTAAACAGAGGAGTTGATATTAGAGTAGATTCACAGTGCCATTAAAAGTAAGTTTCAGAAAATAAGCAAAGTTGCTGCTGATTCAGGTGTTTAAGGACTGTTTTCATGGTTGTTTTCTGGCTGCTCTGCAGAAACAGCTCTTGTAGTTACTCTCTGACATCACCCAAGGGATCTGTATTGTTTCTGTGAGATCCAGCCTATGTGATCCTTATGTGCTTAGTTGACAGACATACATTGTGCTTTACTGCCTATTTTCAAACAAGCTGGGAATGTTCATTTTTCTTCCTATATTGTTGCTATAAGTTTATATATCATATCTTTTAGGAATCACAAAATGTTTATGACTAACAACACCAAGTGATGGAATTGACAACTCACAGGGCAGGGTGAAAATACAATTTCCTGTAGTCTAAAATGGCCTTCTGAAAAAAGCAACACACATTATGTACTTTACACATGCTTTCAGAATTCGTGTGTACCCATGCTGATGAGGGATGAGCTCACAAATAAAAAAGTCAATTGAACAAATTGCCTTGAACAAATTCAGCACCAAACTGATGATCATTTGTTTAGCACATTGACAGTTATTTTCTATCTGCGGAGATGATAAAACTCTTAAAAATTATGCCTAATTTTATGTTATTCTCTATGCTGGACTTTTATTCATAATAATGTTAATGCTTATAAACTTAAATATGCATAAGAAAGTAAATATATTAACATAACAGAAAAGCACATGGGTTTTAGCTAAAATTTATATTCCAAAACAAGGGCTGATAGACTAGCAACATTATGAGCAAACAAATATTAAGACAGCAATCAAACTAGAAATATATAAGAAAAAAACTCTATAGGCAGCATATGAAAATACATTTCTTCTGTTAAAGATGTTGAAGTAGTTATTTTCCATGAATTTGTTTTGACAAGACAATATAAAAATGTCCATTTCCTAAAAATGCATGCTTTACTTAGCTTTATTAAACTTGGTAACAAAATTCTTCATAAGCAAACTTGACTTTTTTGTTATGATGGGCTATAGCTAGTATGTATTCATACATTAAAGTATAATTCTCTTTTTTTCTACACAGCTTGACTGAATCCTAAATGGTCAGAGTATATCATTTATGTCAACAAAAATTACTTTAGAGCTTACAACTAATTGAATAAGATAGACACAGTGTGCCCCTGCCCCGAGAGATCTCATATGTTCACAAAGTAGACAAGGTAGGGACAAAAGAAAACCGACAAATCATAAGATTATTATGAACTGCAATAGGGGACATAATAAAGTGGAGATGTAGAGGTAGGAAGCAGTTTCAATGTATTATTACATTCTTTTTTAAGCCAATTTTTTATTGAAGCTTTGTGGATTTCATACAACATTTCCCATTCAAATCTAGACCCATCCCCCCTTCCTTGCCTCCCACCCCACCAGAACTCATGCATTCTGCCATACATGTTTTTCTCTGTCTTCTTTAAAATTTAATGCAGAAGTTTACTGTTTTGGAAAGAAGTTCACCTTTTCAATCA
Source organism: Rhizomys pruinosus (assembly GCA_009823505.1). Lineage (NCBI taxonomy): Eukaryota > Metazoa > Chordata > Mammalia > Rodentia > Spalacidae > Rhizomys > Rhizomys pruinosus. Next base: position 672,238 of record VZQC01004118.1, read on the forward strand.
GTTCATTGACCCAGTCTTTTTGTTGTTGCTGTTGTTGTTGTTATTGTTCCTCCTCCCAATTTACATCACTCCAAAATATGCATATATGCATGCCACATATATCATAGGTTTTAGCATCTTCAGCTTATGATTTTTTTCTTTATTAGGCTGAAAGTGGTCATGTTTTCCTTAAGGACGTATTTGAAGGCTCCTCCTTGGCAAGCCCAAACAACCATCAGTCCTACCCTTGTGCTCCACACTGGGGTCTTCCCTTCCCGTGGTCACCAAATGAGGTCCAGTAAATACTATGTTCTATCATGGATCTGTACTTGCCATCAATGGCAGTCTATACTCTAAAGAGGCTGAAACCCCAGTAGTTACTCAGTCCACAAACTACAAGACAGTATTATTAAATTCTAAAGGTACCTTAAATAGTACATTCAGCATATCTTCACTTATGAAAAATTTATATAAAAATCTAATAGACATATAACTCATATGCTGATTGAGAGATATAAGAAGTCTTCATATAAGTAAAAAATACGTATATGTTGCAATTAAAATGACTATCATATCGGTGTTCTGAATGCAAAATTATTGATGACTTTTAGTCTTTTTTTTTTTTTTCCGTCTTTTTGAGACAGGGTCTCCCTGTAGCCCCAGCTGTCCTGGAACTAACTCTGTAAACCAGGCTGGCCTTGAACTCACAAAGATCCGCCTGCCTCTGCCTCCCAAGTGCTAGGATTAAAGGCGTGCGCCACCAAGCCCAGCCTGATGACTTTTATTCTTATTTCAATCTTTTAGTTATTTTTTTTTGTTTGTTTCTAGTGGTTCTCATATCTAGAACTGACACAAAAATATTTTCGTTTTGAGAAAAAATACACTTATTGACACAAAGAATGATTGGCCTTAATGCATATATGTAGTGTTGAAGCAGAATACTCCCTAAAAAGATGTTGCTTTAGTATAAGCATTATTTTTATTAAAGTTCTTGGGAAACAGCAGATGTAATCAGTGTACTCTAATCTTTACCTCTCCAAAACAGAAGAATAATAACTTTCATATACTGGGCTTGGTGGTATAGACGTTTAATCCCAGCACTTGAAAGGCAGATAGAAAGGGATTTCTGTGAGATGGGGGCCAGCCCAATGTATGTTGGGAGTACCAGGGGAGCTGGGGATAAAGGGAAACCCTAACTCAAAAAGCAAAAACAAAACAAAACAAAACTCATATAAATGATGTCCTTCTTATACACATGAACATTAATAGTTTTGTCATGATCTTTATACAAAAATTCTGATGAATAGACCTGGTTAAAAAATAATATTTATTTCATCTAGTCACCCAACAAAGCTCATTTAGTTTTCCACAATCATTCTACTTAATGTAAAAAGCATTCACAATTTGCCCTTTTGTTATGTCTTCATTTCCTTTGTAGGGTTCCTGTGTCACACAGACTTAAATTTTTATGGCATTTACTGTTAAACTATCTTAAGTCAATTTGATTTTCAAGCTCAGTCAGGACCCTAAAAGAACAAAGTTAATGTTTTACCTCAGCTACAATGTCATTATCTTTAGCCACTAAACTATTTTTTATTATGAAGATCCAAAAGATATAATACTTTTTAGCAGGAAAGCAGTGATAAATGATAAATTATTTGATCACCTTTTGAATCTAAATGAATTCTGGTAAAAATAAAAGTAACATTTTTAAGCAGGAGAGAAATAAAATAATAGGTATTCTAGATTCAGAAACTTCTTCAATATATATTCCCATACAACCTAAATCATTAAAGAAAGAAAACCTGAATTTAAAGGGGGGGTTGTTACAAAGAAGTGTTCCAACTGGAAGAAGGCAATGAGAGAGGCAATGTAGGTGAAGGTGAATGAAATTTATGCTATAAATATATGGAAATGACAAAAATAATAGAATAGAATTATATATTTTTTTTGGTCTTTTTGAGACAGGGTCTCTCTGTAGCCCCAGCTGGTCTGGAACTTGCTCTGTAGAGCAGGCTGGCCTTGACTCACAAAGATCCGCCTGCCTCTGCCTCCCAAGTGCTAGGATTAAAGGCGTGCACCACCATGCCTGGCTTAGAATTATATTTTAAAAGAGTCTAAGTGATATATGTCTTATATAAAGATAAAACTCATTTAGAGTTTATAAGGGATATGCTAATAATTACTCAGAGAGAATTGAAAACAAAAGCAAAATGAGCTAATAAAATCTAACCACAATCACTACTCAATCATCTCAGTAGATATAAGTGCACACCTCAAAAAGTAATATTAAACCATCTGGATTTGATATGTAATGCCTCAATTCTTCAAAACTATTATCTATAAAATTGTAAGATAATAGAACAAGAAGAAAGAAAACTTTAAGTAACTCTGCCGTTTTTTTAACTCCAAAATGCACTTCTGAACAACAGATCACTATCTCTTATTCATTCCAGTAATTATTATGAAGCTGATAAAGATAAATTCACTGTATCATTCTTTACCATGTAGATCTCAGAATGCTAGTCAATCAGCCAGAATTAGGTTTTTATGTTGAACTTTAAATTACTCATTTACATGAGTAATCTAAGAGATATTTGGGAAATAGTGTCCCTGAAAACAATTCAGCAGACAAGTATTCTTCAAAGGATTTTTAATTGTGGTACAATTTAGCACCAGTTGTGTTTTGCATATCACAATTAAGCACAAAAGGGACTATGATTTATCTACAATGGGGCAGTGACCACAGATGCTGCACAGAGATATTCTAGAAAAGCTCATGAAAGATTGCAATTAGACTGTGGTTGAAACATGCTGATTGCAATCAAGAACAACAGAGCAGAAGCAGTATCTTTTGTGTGTTTTCAATTCCTCATCACAATCTATGGCTTACATGAAGACCTTTGCAAGATCCAAAAGTCTGAATGTAGGGATTGCAGAGACCTTCAAAACAAGACAGCCTGAGCATACTCAGGATGCTGCATGCTTACTTTGCTTCTAGTCATAAGAGAATGTTTACTTATATCCACTATTACAGCGTTAATTTTCCTTTATATGTCAAACAGAGGAATTATTCCATATTAGAACACTCTATAATCTAGTATATGAACAGATAAAAAGATAATAATGTAAAAATATCTCTCTAATTTTTCTGAAGAATAAATTTAGAAACATTATTTGGCAAGAGTGTAAAACAACATGATTTTCCCATTCATGGCGATTTGTTGGGCACAGGGGTTGTTTCCTTCCTCACAGCTTTGTTTGGTTTGTTCTTTCAGTATTTCACAGATGCTTGTGTATGTTCATGTCATTAGTTCTGCCTGTCACAGCTTCTTCTCAGCTATCAGCAGAAATGTTAAATACTAACTTATTGTTTCTTTCTATTAACTTTATGCTCCAAATCTCTATCCAAATACTAGCTTCATTTGGCTTCTGCATATTCATTCATTTCTTTTTTTCCTCAGCTTCAACTGATGTCTAATTAGTTTTAGGGCTTCAGTTCAGCTGTTCTCTTTTCCTGTAAAAATATATTGGTGGGAATCTTGTAGTTGTTAAGCCAATTTTTTTTTAAGTTAACAATGAGTTTAGAATATTGAAAGCTACATGATCCTGGCTTATGCTGAGGCATAGGTTCATTTAATTTAAATTAATGTTCTAATATATGGTTAATGAAACCAGCTTCATTCAAATTAAATATAATCAAGCAAAATTGGTCCTCAAACTTATAAAAATGCCAGCTCACAGGTGATTCATGGGGTTCTCTGAACATATATCACAGATAACTCTTATTTTTTTGCCTGCATTTCTCTCAGATTCAAAGATTCTTGAAAGAAATGCTGTGTATAATTTATTTCTGTTTCCCAGCAGCTAATAGAGTGCTGACTTGAACTGAGAAAGATCTAAGAAAGAGGACGGGCTTTTGCACATCCGTAAGCCTTTTCTCCCTTAGACACATTGGAAATGCTTTTCTGTTCTCTCTTGTATTCCAACCATACCCTTTCTCAGCTGTTGGGTTTCAAAGTTACACTCAATGGACCATTTTTCTTTGATTCCCTGAAGCTAATTTAATTTACATAAGGGGCAAAGATTAATCACATTACACTTGTGAGTAGGTTTGTAATAAATGGTACTTAATTGATGCAGAAACCAGAGGCACTTGCTGTACCTTTGTCCTTTTAGAACTTTAAAAGGAGAATGTCAAATTTCTTTTATGCTTTTCATAAAAGGAAGTAAATTTTGTTACGTCTTACTGCTATCCTTTTTATTCCTTTTAATTATAAGTATCATTAGTACTTGGTAGAAAGTAAACAAACTAGATCTTTTGCCAGATTAACTAAAGGCTGTTCATACTTCAAACATTTCTGCTCTTATATCTTGTTTCCACCTCTGTTCTTATCTATTAAATATCAATCTGTTGAATGGGTATAAAATTTTAGAACAAAGTGGGGAGTCCAGAATATCAGGTGAGAATTTATAATTTGGATACAGTTTTCTTGGCCATGAATCTTATGCCTGCTTATACCAATTCTATGGTTTTGACAAAATAGTTTGACCTCTTTTATGTTCAATATTCTCATCTCAAAAAAATGATAAAATAATCATACAAAAGAGTGGTATAAGAATAAAATTGGTGATATAAAGACCTCAAAATAATTGATACAGAATAAATGTTCCACAATAATGTGGACCTGTTTCATTACTTTATTAGGCTTCATAGAATTCATTTTTAAGATGAAGGTTTGGTAACACCATGTTAAACATGTCTGTCAGCACCCTTGATATATTTTTGGATATGAGAGTATTACATATTTAACAAGTTTTGCATTGCACAGACATATTTAGAAAATCTAGATACTGAAAAGTTCATCTGGCTAATCATTGCAATGCCATTCTTAGTGCAATAGTTTAGAACTGAACCTGCATTATCTCTGATGCAGTTTGAGGTAGGTCAAAATGTTTATTAAGTAAAATAAATAAGACTTTTCACAGAACCTCTGGCATTATTCATGGGGTCAATCTAAGTTCCAGGGTGTTTTAGAAAATGCCATAATACTATTCACTAGAACATTATGTTTTATAAGCCCATGTATGAATGAATGGATCCTAAAGGTAAAATTACATTATTCATACATCTTTTTTTTCTGCAACATGCATTTGCTCAAATGTTAGGCAATTTTAAAATTGGAACTTTGTAAAGGTAATGAAACAATGATTTTCTGAGACTGTTAATATTTTAACCTAACAATTTGGGATAACTCTTTTTGGGATTATGAGTGTGGAAATTTTGTTAACTGTCATTAGACTAAATACAATAGAACTGGGGCTGGAGAGATGGCTCAGTGGTAAAAGTACCAACTGCTCTTGCAGAGGACCATGGTTCAATTCCCAGCACCCACATGGCAGTTAAGAACCATCTATAACTCCAGTTCCAGGGGAATCTGACACCCTCTTCTGACCTCCGCAGCATTGTAAGACATTGGTGCACCTACTTAACATACAGACAGTACACTCATACACATAAAATAATAAATTAAAAAAATAAAAATTACAATAGAACCAATTGCTTGTTCTAAGTATATAATTTGAGTCAAAATTCTACAAAGACTAAGCAATGTTGATAAGTACTCAGTGGACATAGGATATTCACATGTAAGCACATTTTAAGAAAGCTCAATAAATAAAGTGTCATCATGGTGAAGAATGTAATGTTCTCAGTAATCAAAATCAGAACAAATGTCTTTGAAAACTGAGTCTCAGAAATGTTTTTAATTAATTAGCATTGCATAAACATATTTATAAGAAGTAGTATTTGCTGGGAGTGGTGGTGCACGCCTTTAATCCTAGCACTTGGGAGGCAGATGCAGGCTGACCTTTGTGAGTTCAAGGCCAGCCTGGTCTATATATGGAGAGTTCCAGTACAGCCCGAGCTATAGGGAGACCCTGAAAAAGCCCCCCCCCCAAAAAAAGTAATACTAAAACATTCATCTGGCTCATTATTGGACAATTGTCAGTCACCATGTGGTTTCTGGGATTCTCCAGGCCTGAAAATGTTGATGTTGCTGTTGTTGTTTTTAATTAGATGAAAGAATATTTAATGTGAAATATTGTGCTGAATAGCTTCAGTCGTCAACTTGGCACACCTGGGTGGAGGTAACCTTAGTTGAGGAATTATACCCATTAGATTGTCCTGTGGCTAAGTTTGGGGGGGGCATTTTCTATAATAACTGAGTGATGTTGGACGGCCCAGAATATCGCAGCAGGTGTCACCCATTGGCAGTTGATCCTGTGTAAGGGAATGATAATAGGTAGGTTGAACGAGCTCCTGTGGGTGAAGTTACACTGAGAGATATCTGAGCACACAAATTTGACTCAATAGACCTTAACATATGAAACAGAATGTGTAAAATCCTGTGGGGAGTTATGGGAGTCTGGATGGAGTGACTAAATATGATTAAAATGTATTGTATGAAATCCCCCCAAATCAAATAAAAATACATTGCAAAACAAAATCTCTTATCACAATGAAAAAAGAAAGTGGCTGCAGTGGCCAGGGAGAAATCATACCTAGTCTGTGCTTCAGCTTCTGCTTCCAGTTCTTGCCCTCAGTGATGAACTGTGACTTTGGAGATGTAAGATAAAAATACACCTTTTCCTCCCCAAATTGTTTTTTATCATAGTAAACGAAAGAAACTAGGACATGTGACAATCCTTCTCTGATGAGAACACAATGTAATTCTAAAATGCATTAAGAATTCAATCTAATGAACAAATATATTGTTAAATTTTCTAATTTCCCTGTGAGTATGGCATGTATTTTTGAGTGGGTCAGAAGAATACAGTGCTATAGACTGCTGATGTTTTAGTCTGCATGGTCTACAGTTTTAAATTGCTGCAATTATATTCTAGAAGAAGGAGAATTAATTGTGATCACATTAATTACATCTAACATAGTTGAGGCTATATAAAAATAAGGCAGTTTCAGTGTTTTCCTGCTGTTCCTGTGATATCACATTTTTGACTTAATTAGTTTGTGTTAAGTTTTTTTAATGATCCAGTTGAAATTCTAGAATTTCATATTATGTGTTGTCAAAAAATTTTAAAGCCTTTAAAAGACACATATTGAAAGATGTATATCTATTGGAAATTTAGTTTCTTCATCAACCAATAAAAAAAAATAACCATTCAGTACACATTTCCTTTGAAATGGGGTCATTTTAAAAATTCAAGGAAATAGTGAAAAACAATAAAATAAATCTAAATTTCAAATTCCCTTTGATTCTAAGGTTCTGTATGGTCTTAGTCCAATCTGACTTTCCACATTTACGTGTAGCATCTCTACCTGCACACAGAGCCCTGCCCTATTCTCCTTGCCTCCTCAACCTTCCTAGAAAACATCAACCTGCTGCTCATTACACAACATTTAATCTTTAAGTTTCTGTTGTCTCCTATTTTGACTTTTTAATTCATAGTTGGCAGTATCGAGTATTCAAAAATTTCCTTATTATATAACAATTAAAAAAATACACAATTTAAATACTATGGTCTTGAGAACTTAAAAGTTAAAATATTTTATTTATTATTATTTTAAAAATTTATTTATATATATTTTTTATCAAATCTAGACCTGAGACCCCCATCCCCCATTATTATTTTTATTTTATGTGTATAAGTTTATTGCCTGCATATATCTTTTTTCTTTTTTTTTTTCCTTTTTTTTTAAAAAACCACTCAGACTTACCTGCATATATCTAAATGCACCCACTTCTGCAATGCCTGAAGAGGTCAGAAGAGGGTGTCGTATTCCCCTGGAGCTGGAGTTATGGACAAGACTGTTGTAAGCCACCACCCCAAATTTAAATATTTAATTGGTATTTGTTTATCTATTTATTTATTTCCTTTCATTTATTTTCTAGTGTGTGTGTGCATGTTCAAGTGCCCACACATGTTCATGTGTGTACATCGTGGAACCCATATGCTGAGATCAGAAGACAACTTACAGGATTCTGTTTCTTTTACTATGTGGGTTCTCTGGATCGCACTCAAGTCTTTAGCTTGGCAGCAAGCATCTTTACCTGCTGAGCCATCTCATTGCCTGAGTTCTGAGAATTTAAACAACCACTTTACCAAGGAAGAAATAATTTGTAAAATTTACTCCTAAAAAAAAAATCAGACCCAACATAAAGATCACCTATATAATAACATAGAATAATTAGGAAGAAAGATCAATGATAACCGTGTAGGAAATGACTAATTTAATGCAATCAGATGCCAAACCTGACTCTGATGGCTGGCAAAGAGAAAAATAATTTCCCGATGAAATGAGCTCCAAATTGACAGGAGTGCTGAGCGGAAATCACAGATGACACAGAAGGCTTAACATACCAGCAATGATAAAGCCATTCAGAGCTTGATTTGAATATTCCTGTGGCTCTACACCATTCACAGCATTCTGTACAAGCTATCTTTTGGCTTCATTTTAGAAATGAAATATAAAAACAGATCTGAATTGGAAAAGTCATAATGATTTCATTCAATTATAATTCAGCTCCTTTGAGTGGCTTCAGGGTATTCTGTGCTAGAAAGATGTTCTTAAATGCTTTCAGAATCAGTTTCATCAACATAACAAAGCAAACTATACAATCATGTGAACCAAGCCAAAGCAGCAAGTTACATTCTCCTGGTACCACCCCCAATCCATTGGGGTTGGCTTTTTCCCAAATGCCAAGACTCCTAACAATCACTGCTATGTAAAAAAGGCAGCCTCAAGAAAGCTTATCTAACCTTTTCATGCTCACCGCTTTCTACTCTATGGCACAGTGATCCAAAGACTGGATTCTTTATTATTTGTTTCTACTTTTGGCTCTTACACTATCACAAAATTATAATCTAAATGAGGAGATGGTTATTGACCTAAAGAAAATGCTGAGAGAATGAGTTCAAGAGTGGGCACATTTTCAAAGTCATGATGAAAAGAAATGTTGAATAATGAACTTACTGATACTGTATAGGTCAGATTATATTTTTATTTTTTGATTTTGTGATTTTGATTTTGTTTTTTTACATACAAAGATAGTAATGTGACAAAATGTTCAACAAGCAGAGGTATACAACTGGAAATGATAGAAGTTATGGATGCATGTTTGTGTATTGTGTGTACAAGGTGGGGGCAAATTCCAATGGCAAATATATTAATAGAATGGCCTTTTGCCCAGCATTCTATGGATTATTGTCTTCAGTTCCACTGAATTTTGATGTGATAATTTTTCTCTAAGTATTATTCAATGTTTGACTCAGAGAAAACACCTGCAAAATAATTTTAGTTACTTTCTATGAGAAATATTCAATAATATCTGAAGCCACTAATCAATCTGATGTTCTTTGTGAAATCGAATGTTTTGTTTTTTGTCTATTTCTTTCCTTCCTTCCTTCCTTCCTTCCTTCCTTCCTTCCTTCCTTCCTTCCTTCCTAACTTTCTTTCTTTCTTTCTTTCTTTCTTTCTTTCTTTCTTTCTTTCTTTCTTTCTTTCTTTCTTTCTTTCTTTCTTTCTTTCTTTCTTTCTTCCTTTCTTTTTTTTGACACATGGTCTCCCTGTAGCCCCAGCTAGCCTGGAACTCACTTTGTAGAGCAGGGTGGCCTTGAACTCACACAGATCCACCTGCCTCTCACTCCCAAGTGCTAGGATTAAAGGTGTGTCCCACAGCGCCTGGCTACATGCTTTCTTAAATAATTTTGTCTAAATTTACTTAGAATGAAAAGCGTACTTTCAAAATGAAATTAAAGTGCAACATTACTTTTCTTCTCTCAAAGTATCATTTTACAAAGGTAAAAAAATATTAATGCAATCAGAGCTTGTAACCAAATGTGAGAAGTAATTATTTCTAATATGTATCAACAATAAAATAATAGCATCAATGATAAAATATTTGAATTATTCCCAGTTCAATTATCCTGCCTTCTTAGCTTACGAGCTTTCAGCAGATGACATTCTAAATGGATCAGATGAAGATTTTGCTCACATATTCACCGTATAATGTCATGACTACTGGAAAGGGAACATGGGAATTCACTAATATATGAAGAGACTAAAGGCAATTAATGACAAATGAGAAAAGTGGGAACTAAGTAGAACTCATTCTTGGTATCTGATTATTACTGCATGAAATGTCTTTGGATTCTTTTTTTACATACATGAAAATCTCTAATTTGACTCTCTTAATGATTGTTATTTTTAGTGAATATTTTGTTGTATGGAAGTGAATACACTCCTGTAAAAATTGCTTTACTCTTTCTAGAATAATTTACCTAATATATGCAAAAATTACCATGCATAATTATGTTCAAGTACTTCATATTAACATATTTATCTATAATTACAAAATAATATGTACTCTAAGTTAACCTTTTAAAATTTTCCAGGTTATGACCCTAAAATCTATTGGTATAGTACTGTAACTTTATGGAATACACATATTTTAATCATTTATGCTCTTCAAATAATTTCCAAGGTCATGATAAAAACAAATTTTGAGGAATGTGTTTTATTGAATGTGTGTGTATGTGTGTGTGTGTGTATTACATATGAAGGAATTAAGGCCCCAAATATTTAACAAGCAGAGGTATATAACTGGAAATGGCCTTATTAAATAATAAAAGAAAATTTAAAAAATAGACAAACCACAATTCTTTCTTTGCTTTTTTATATATGTTTTGTGTTCACGTGGTAATTGTGCATATTTTGAAGGTATAGGATAACATTTCAATATGTGTGTTGATCAGATCAGGGTGGTTAGCAGGTCTCTTAACTCAAAACTTTCTTTTTGTTGGGAACACTTAAAGTCCTCTCTAGTCACTATTTTGAATGACCACTTATATCAGCCATGGTTATCCTGCTATTATACAGGGCAGCAGATGCTCTTCCTCTTCTCTCCTGGCATCCCTATACTCACTGATATTTCCTGTCTTCATCCCTCGATCTACCACCTTCTGCCAAGATTTTCTTTCCAGACACTTGTAATGACTGGCCTGCCTAATTCTATGAGACCAGCTTCTTACTTATCACATAGATTTGAGAAAATGTGGTGTTTGTCTATGTTTGGCCTATTCCACTCAATATAATGTCCCTCAATTCCACACATTGGAATGGAAATGACAAAATTTTGATGTTTTCTATAGCTGTTTGGTAATTATTTTAATAACAGCTTAGTATAATTAAAATAAGTATTCCACCTTCTTAAATGCAAGTTCCCTGGGTGTGGAAGGGAAGTGATGGATTGAATGTGACTGTGTGCATGCTTAAGTCAATGAATGAGACACAGTGAATTCATACAGGACATATTTAGTTATACTTGGTTCTGGCCAGGAATATTTTTTATTTATTTATTTATTTATTTATTTATTTATTTATTTTCAGTTTTAACACCAATTTAATGAGGCCATTTACCTCAGCCATTTGTCAATTTTCAATACCTAATAACTCAATTAACTCTTAATTTATAGGGACTTTTACATAGCCCAACTATTGAAGAGACATAAAAATTGTTAATTACCATAAGCCTGACTTCTTTACTTACAGTTATAAATAATTATTGCTTGTTCAGGTTAGTTTTTGTCAATGCAACACAAACTAGAGATACCTAGGAAGAAGAGATCCTTGAACAAATGTTCAGATTTTTTTTCCCCTGGGACATTTTGTTGATTTTTAATTGGTGAAGAGGGCCCAGTTTACCCTGGGAATTGTCATCCTTAGGAAGGTGGCCTTGAGCTGTGTAAGAGAGGTAGCTGCACAAGCCAGAAGAAGCAAGCCAGCAAGCAGTGTGCCCCCAGGGTCTCTGCATTGGTTCCTGCATCCATGTTCCTGCCTTGAGTTCTTGCCTGGCTTCTCTTGAAGAGGGACTGTAATCATTAAGTCAAATGAACCCTTACCTACTACATTTGCTTTTGATCATGGTGTCTATCATAGCAACAGAAAACAAACTAACACATCACCTATCTATTCCTCTTTTCTAATACTTTCAATACCTTTGATGTTCTGCCAACAGCCTTGAGCACATATACAAATCTCTAAGCCAATTACCAGGTTTCAAAACAAGCCTAGATTTATCATTTCTTAACAACACCTACTAGTATTACAGCTTATGTTACACTTAGTATATTTATATATCAGTACATCTTGTATCTATTCTTATTCTTTTCATCTTTGCAATCCAACAAGGGCAATACTGTGAATAATTCTATTTCAAGTACAAGTGAAATAAATATTTGAAAGGATAGAATCACTAAATGAAAGCAAAGAGTAAGATGCCATGGTTAGAAATTAGGAGATATGACTAGAGTCCAGTGTGCCTTAGGATTAAATTATCCACTTGAGCAGACAATAGATAGATTCATGCTTCAGTAACGATAATGTGTTTATTTTCATTTCCATATATTTACAAATACTGCTCTTAAGTTGTTATATCTTTTTCATTAGTCACATGGATATTTCATACATAATTTTGACAACTGGAGATTTTTTTCTCCCTTTCTAGAACCCTTTGATATGGTCTTCAAGTTGTGTTAAGCATATCCAAAGAGGATCTGATTTTTTTAGAAAAAAAAAAAGAATGATGTTGTATATGGTGGTACATACATTTAATCCCAATACTTGGGAGGCAAAGGCAGGTGTATCTTGATGAGTTCAAGGCCAGTTCAGTCAACATATTGAGTAGTTCCACATGCCAACTGGTGCTACAGGGAGACCCTGTCTCACAAATACAAACGAAGAAGAAGGAAGAATAAGAATACGCAGAATAAGCAGAAGAAGAAGAAGAAGAAGAAGAAGAAGAAGAGAAGAAGAAGAAGAAGAAGAAGAAGTAGAGGAGGAGGAGGAGGAGGAGGAGGAGGAAGAGGAAGAGGAAGAGGAAGAGGAAGAGGAAAGAAGAATGAGAGAAATTTCAATTTCCACTATATTTTTCCATGTTTTTAGGATTTTTAAAAAAATAAATACTGTTAGTACAGTATTATAGAGCAATATAAATTTGTTAAGGACATAGATCAGTGACAGAGTTCTTGTCTAGCATGTTCAAAGCTCTAGGAGTGATATCTAATACTGAAAAACAAAGGTAAAAGCAAAATATGTTGGAGAGATTTAGGGGCTAGAGAGATGCATCAGTGGTTACAAGGGTTTGGGCATTTCCAGAGGATCCCAGTTCTCTTCCCAGCACCCACATATCCAGCTCCAGTATTTCTGACCCTTCTTCTGGCCTTTGATGTTACTTGAACATGTGTGCATATTTACATAACATGATATACATATACACATACATGGAAATAAAATAGATTTTTAAAAATGCTTTCACTTTAGGAAAGTATGTTAGTTGAAGTCATATTCAATATCCTAGATCAAACAAATTTCTTCACACATTGAGAATTAATGTGCTTCTGCTTTTGTAATGTGCTATCTTTAGTAAAAGCAATTTGCTTCTTCCATTTAGAAATTATGTTTTTAGTTTCTCCTAAAATAACCTGTGGTATTAAATTACATCTGTGTATGTGACCCATTGTCCGAGAGAACTTTGATATTTGCACACTTTATGTCAAAAACCATTTACACCTGTATAATTATGAAATGTCAATGTAAGATGTTAGCTATAATTTTGTGGGAGCTTGTTGACCTCAATTATCAGAGGAGAAGCTGTTATTGATGTGATTTTAAGCATCAGAGCAACTGTGGCATGGCAGGAGTGTTTTCAGGTTCTGTTTCTTCCCATGTGAACAGTTCTTCTTATATGCTCTAGAAAATCCATCAGTATCTAGAAAATTAATCTAGTCCTAAATCCAGTCCCTTATAGACAGAGAATTTAAGTAATTTCTACGTGCTCAATTAGTGTATTTATATGAAAGAAAGCACAACTGTTTGAGAACTTTTCTATTCAACAAACAGTGTTTCAAAAATTAAACATCTATTAAAATTATATTACATCATGGTATATTGAGATTATTCTAATTTATCTATTAAAGTTCCTAACAATGCTTTCTCTTCCAAATGACTTACACCTATATCTACTGAGGACTAGCTGTTGGTAAAATTAATAGTCCACAGAATTCACAGCACAGAGAAATCTACATGCTGACCTGATTTTCCAGCCCACTAATGCTTAGGTGTGGTCATATGACTGAGATCTGAAAAGGAGATATGAATGAACATGATCCTCTAGTATGCTGTCTGTGGCATTTTCTCCTCAGTTGCTTGGTTGCATCTAGATGATGTCAAGTTTCAGAAGGTGGAGAAACAAGATGGCATAAATCTGCGCACTACCAAAGTTTTGAGTATGGTTGAATATTGTTATTGAAGTTGAGTGATTGCATAGATAAGAAATAAATTTTTGTGTATTTCATTCAAATAATGGCACTAGTCCTTATTGCAGTCTGTCTCACCTAAGGCAGTTGTTGATTCCCTATCTGATCACTTTGATTCCATAGTTGAGATTACAACTTTTTTAATATATCAAAAAATCCAGCATGATTGAAGTCTTTTATATTCCTTATTTTGTTATTATTTCTTATTTTAGAAGTTTCAAAACAATCTTAGAAGAGTTGAATTTGAATTTATCTGATCAAGAGATATGAGTACATGAAATTGGGCAGGGGATAGAAAGGGTGGCTCAGATAGGGTAGGGGATACAAATACTATCAAAATACATTGTATGGAATTTGTAAAATTTTAATTGAAAAAGGAAAAATAAGAGAAAGGCTCTAAAATGAAGCAGCATAGAGGGTGCAGAATGCCTTCAAACCCATCTCTCTACTTGTGCTTACAGCCAGGAAAAGGCCAGTGACATTGGGAACAACTTATTTTACCTCAATAACTGCTTATTATATGTTTTCATATTGGAAGTTTTCAGATGCAGATTGACTCAGCGTCTAGAGATTAAGACTGGATAAGCCTCAGTTCCTTGGTTATAAGCAAAAAGTCTAGATTTGATTGCAAGGCACACATATAGCTAGCATACAGTTTACAATGGGTGCTTTGGTCTAAACTTTGCCATCTACATAAGCCAAACTTTTCCACTCTGTTTAATATAAATTTTAAAATCATTCTACAATCATATTTTCCTTGTGTTCTCTATTTTGTTTTTAAATTAGTTAATTAATTTTGTGCTCGCGTGTGTGCCTGTGCATTTGGAGAGCAGAGCACAACTTTCAGAAGTTGGTTTTCACCTTGTAACTTGTTTTCAGTACAAAATACTCCAAATTAGCTGGCTCTGATCTCTGGCTGACTATCCTGCCTCTACTTGCTATATTTCCATAGGAGATTACAGAGGTGCAGCACAGCACCCGGCTTTCTACATGGTTTCTCAGGTCCACACACATGCAGGACAAGGGTTTGGAGACACTGAGACATTTTCCTGGTGCCCCTCATGTTCTTTTTCCAATAAATGAACAAGACCAATAAACCTTAAGTGATTGCTTATGCCAATAGACTCCTTACGTGATTGCTTATGCCAATAGAGTCCTTTGTGCTCATCATCTTTATCTCTTTTTTTTTTTTTTTTTTATTTTTGAGACAGGTCTCCCTTTAGTCCCAGTTGACCTGGAGCTCACTCTGTAGACCAGGCTGGCCTTGAACTGATACAGATCCACCTGCCTCTGCCTCCCAAGTGCTGGGATTAAAGGCATGTGCCACCAGTTAAATTAAGATTATCACAGAGACTCTCCCAAATGTTTTCAGCAAACTCTGAAACTGGTAATCAGAAATAAAATAATTTGTGCTGTAATTTTTAGTTCTATTTATAAGTATTTTGCTCCTCATTTTGCAGCAAAAACCTGTATATACCTACTGCAACTGTTTTTATTCATACATACTTCTCTGAAGTATGCCATTGAAAATGCCATATTTTCTACACTACAGGCTTCTTTAATCCTAGTTTCCTCTCAGCTGATGAATGGCTTGTCATATAAAATTCAGTTCATCTGTTGCCTTTAACATGAAAAAATTTTGCATACTTACTCTCATTACAAACAAATCAAGTTTAAGTAGCTGTGATACATTTCCATCGAATGTGTATTCACTATGTTAAAGTTAAGAGAGAATGTCACATTTGTTTATCTTTTTCATAAAACAGTAGAACACTTGACAACAGGCTCTACTCTACATCTAAGCTCTTCAGTCAATGTTGATGTTCAACAGATAGCTTCCATTGAGGGCATTATGAGGGGAATGGGGAGATAGCTGCATTGGTAAGGTACTTGTTTACAAGCATAAAGACCTGAATTCACATCTCTAACATTCATATAAAGACCTGCAAGTTATTGCTTTTAGTTCTCCCTCCTCAATATCTAAAACGTATGGAATTATTTCATATGGGTTTGTTTGTCTCATATACAAGGGCAAAAGCTGCATTATTGTTTTTACTGCAGGTGACCCCCCATATTCTTTAGGTGAATTATATTTACACATTTTCAGAGCTGGGGAAATTGACAAAAGTAGATGTTTTTGTTTTCTAGCCAGGAAATCAGATAGAGATCAAGGGTAACAGCTGATGTCTACCTCTGACCACCACATGCACATTCATTCATATACATATACATGTTGCATAAACACATAGACACATCTATATAGACACATCTCATACACATTCAACTCCAAAAGAAAGAAATGAATGATGTATAATATAACATTATATAATAAACAATATATTTATTCCACCAAAATCTCAATAACTTAATATTTTACATAAATGTAACAACTTGAACTGTGCACCTGTAGCAGCTGTTTTTTACCAATGTATATAGATGCAATTCTGTGGCATCCCTGTTAATAAATCATTGATAGTGACCTCATTATGTTCTTCATCTACCAAGTTAGCCACATACTTAAGGGAGAGAAGCTGGAACCCAGGCTGAGTAATACATCATGTGTGTTGCTGTGATAAACTAATGATCAAGTAGACAGCTAAGAATAGCTGAGGGTTTAAAGGACAATTTACACTAATGACCTTTCTGCTACTAATTTGCTTAGTGCATTATCCATATGAAAGTGTGTTTCTCATTTGAGTCATTCATTAGTAATTTTTAGTGAAAAATGTAAATGTTTTCTATTATGAATGCACAATTTTATATAAATAAAAGCATAAACTAGATAGTTTTGAGTGAAGGCAAGAAGGGTTCTAGTTTCTATACTTAGAGATAGTAAAATTATCCTTGCAATTTGATGAAAAGATCATGTATCTTGAACCGCAGTTTCACTTGAAGCTATGGTTAACTAGCTTTTTGAAAGTACACCTAAGTGGATGAATTGAGATCAATTAAATACACATTTGGAAAGTAGTGTTAGAAAAGAATAAATCTGGTTATGTTAACAATACCACACATGAGTTTCTTCCCACTGAGTGGGCTTTAGGTTCACTTAGTCGACCATTGATTTCCTCCAAGATAGAGGTGCTGCTATTACACTGGTGTCGTATGCTGTATTGGTCATTGACATGGATATTTGGCCTGGAGGTTGATGTTGGACCACTGATTGATGATCTCCATGAGAGGATTGCATAGTGGTCTTCAGAACAATGAGAGCTAGCCTTTAGGAGTGGTGGCTTCCAGGTCAGATCCATGCCCAGATATGCTGAGTAGAGCTCAGGGTATGAGCTAGCACTGAGGTATGAGTGGGGAGAATAATTTGATGCAATGGACTCTAGCACTAAAGACAGAAGGTGTGAAATCTGGGTGGGTGGGGAGGCATGTGGGAGAGAGGGGAGAAGTAGGTATAATGGTGATTAAGAATGATTTAAAAATTACATATGAAACACATTACAAAATTCAATAAAAAGATTAAATGCCATAGTTAGAATATCTGATAATGACAACACAAATGGCAGTTTTCTCAAAGTGAACTTCTCATTTACAAAACTCAAGAAGGAACAACTTAATTTAAATGTTTAGCTTCCCAAAAGCTGCTTTAAAAACAACATTAAAAGCTGTAAATATAGGGCTGGAGAGATGGCCTAGAAGTTAAGTGTGCTGACTGCTCTTGCAGAAGACCGGGGTTTGAGTCCCAGCACCCACATGGCGGCTGAGAACCGTCTTTACCTCCAGTTCCAGGGAAATCCTACACCCTCTTCTGACCTCTAAGGCATTGTACGACATGGGCACAAACATACATGCAGACAGTACATTCATACACATAAATAAATAAATAAAAATTAAAAAGCTGTAAATATAATTCACTTAAAGAATACTGGTTATCTGCAGTAGAAACAATAGGAGAGCTTTTGTCCTGTATATGAGACAAACAAATCCATATGAAATAATATCATAAGTCTTAAAAAGTGCTTAGGGAGAAATAAATTATTATGTAAATATAGGCAAATAAATGCACATATGTGTTCTCTCTGTAATGAGAGAACATAAAAGAACCCACATTAATAATATGAATTTTATTTTTATCTCAGATAAAATGTTTGGAAAGTACAAGAATAAGTTCTAATCACTTTTGAAATAAAAAATGTACATGTTCACAAAATAAAAGCAAAGGACAAAGATATTGAATTTAGCATTCCCCAAATTTTGTGTTAAAAAGGGAATTTAACCACAGTCAAGCCAAAGACTTACCAACATGTGCTATTGCACAGACTGCCAGGGATCAAGCAAATCCTGGATATCTCAAAAATTTCTAAGTTAATGAAGAAACTGTTTGTGTTTTCTTATAACCAGATGGGCCCGTTTAATCTTGTATGCATTAGGATAGAATGAAACGTCTGTTTCAAGACTTTGGGGTTTTCCTTTTAAAAGCATTTTTGGTTTTCTTTTTGTACACATTTCAGAAGAAAATATTTAAGAATTAAATAAATACTTTCAAGAACAATACTTTATGAGATTCTCTATGATGCAGGAACCATTTGTTGATTCTTTTTTTTTTTTTTATGGTCTTTTCGAGACAGGGTCTCCCTGTAATCCCAGCTGTCCTGGAACTCACTCTGTAGACCAGGCTGGCCTTGAACTCAAAAATCCTCCTGCCTCTGCCTCCCAAGTGCTAGGATTAAAGGTGTGCGCCACCATGCCCGACATCATTTGTTGATTCTAAGCCCTAAGTTGGATAGTATTTAGAAGTTAATCATGACACCTGAAGCTGATTTCCTATCCCTGATCTGTAATAAACACAAGCACAATGGCTGTGAAGAAATCAGTACTTCAAGAAGCATCAGGGGCACAAATTTCTTTTCCAAGGAGTCTAGCATATACTCAGGAAAACAACAAAGAAAAGAGAATATTCTATATGAAACATAAAATTAAGTGTTATCTAGATGAGATCTAAGTTCGAATGGCAAAACATGAAAAGTGACATTTAAGAGGAAATTTTATCTAGAGAATGTTTTGTTTCTGAGTCAGCAAAATTTTGAGGACCAGGGGAGAGGAATCAACAGACATTTACATAAAATAATGGAAAAAATTAAAACCACAATAGAAGAAGAAACATGCTTAGACTTGGAAAACATCAATATTAATGCCAAGCTGAACACTTGACATAATTTTACAGAAAACTTTTTAAAAATAATATTTATATCAATTCTTTGAGTATTTCATATATGCATAAATACATTTTGATCATATTCACCTCTGACTCCCTCAAACTTCAAGATCCTCCCTTATATCACCACCCCTCTCAACATCCCGTTTTCTTTTTTAATAACCCATGAAATCCAATTTGTGTTACACATACTCTTTTTTTAAAGAAAGAAATGTTTTTTTTAATTTTTTTAAATTTTATTTATTTTTGTATGTGTATGAATGAACTGTCTGCATGTAAGTTTGTGCACCTGTGTTGTGCAATCCCACAGAGGTCAGGAGAGGGCATCAGATTCCCCTGGAACTGGAGTTAAAGACAGTTCTTAGCCGCCATGTGGGTGCTGGGGATCAAACCCAGGTCCTCTGCAAGAGCAGTCAGTGCTCTTAATCACTAGGCCATCTCTCCAGCCCCACACATACACTCTTTGATGTGGGGCTATGCACTGAAGCATGATTTACCATATGCTGAAATAAATTCACTCTCTTCTCCAAGAAGCCATAAACTGTCAATAACTCTTTAGCCAGAAGTGGGGAATTGTGAATTCTAACCTGCTCCATGCTGATGTGTTGACTGGTTTGATTTTATTCAGGTCTTGTACAGAAAAACATAATTATTATGAATTCATGTGTACTTACAGAATGGTGAAAAAATGCAAGTTTTTCGTCCAACAGTAGATTAGTATCTAAAATAAGCTAAGAACCTAGGTATTTTATTGTTTTTGAGGCTACTGTGAGTGGGAAGGTCTCCTTGTATTCTTCAGTTGTTTGTTGTTGGTGTAAAGAAAGGCTACTGATTCTTCTAGGTTAATTTTGTATCCTGCTACTTTACTGAAGCTCTTTATCATTTCTAGGAGTTTTCTGGTGGAGTTTTTAGCATCCCTTAAGTAAACGATCATATCATCAGCAAAAAGGAATAGTTTGGCTTCCTCTTTTCTAATTAGATCTCCTTTAATTTCCTTTTCTTGCCTTATTGCCCTAGCAAGTGTTTCAAGCACTATATTGAAAAGGAGTGGTGACAGGGGGCAGCCTTGCCGAGTTCCTACCTTTAAAGGGAATGCTTCTGTCATTTCCCCATCTAGGATGATATCTGTTGTGGGTTTCCTGTATATCGCTTTGATTACATTGAGGAATGATTTCTCCAATCCAATTCCTTCTAGGACTTTAAGCATGAAGGGGTGCTGGATTTTGTCAAAGGCTTTTTCTGCATCAATTGAGATGATTGTATGGTTTTTGTCTTTCACTCCATTTATAAGTTTGACATATTTATTGATTTTAGTATGTTGAACCATCCCTGCATCTCTGGTGTGAATACGACTTGGTCATGATGGATGATCTTCTTGATGTGGGTCTGTATGTGATTTGCAAGTATTTTTTTTAGAATTTTTGCATCTGTGTTCATTAATAATATGGGTCTATAATTCTCCTTTTTGGTTGTATCTTTGCCTGCTTTTGGTATTAGAGTGATGCTGGCTTCATAGAAGGAATTTGGGAGAATAACATACCTAGGAACAAACCTAACCAAAGACACCAAAGATCTCTACAACAAAAATTTAAACCCCTGAAGAAGGAAATTGAAGAAGACTTCAGAAGATAGAAAACCTCCCATGCTCATGAACTGGGAAAATTAATATAGTAAAAATGGCCATTCTACCAAAACTCTTGCACAGATTTAATGCAATCCCAATTAACATCCCCGAGTTTCTACACAGGCTTGGGAAAAAAATCCTTAATTTCATTTGGAAAAACAAAAGACCCCAAACAGTCAAATCAACCCTGAGTGAAAAGAGCAATAGAGGGGGGATCTCTATACTGGACTTCAAATTATACTACAGAGCTATAGGCATAAAAACTGCTTGGTACTAGCACAAAAACAGACCCGTTGACCAATGGAACAAAACTGAAGATCCAAACCTGAGCACATATACAATTTCAGCCACCTCATATTTGATAAGGGGGCCAAGAAGACACAATGGAGGAAAGACAGCATCTTCAGCAAGTGGTGTTGGCAAAAATGGATCACCACTTGTAGAAGAATGAAATTAAACCCCTACCTCTCGCCCTGAACAAAAGTCAACTCCAGATGGATCAAAGATCTCAACGTGAAACCCCAAACTCTGGAGGCTATAGAAAAGTTGGCAGCAGACTAACAGACATAGGTGTAGGAAAAGACTTCCTAAATCACACAGCAGATGGGCAAGAATTAAGGTCAACAATTGACAAATGGAACTTCATTAAACTCAAAAGCTTTTGTATATCAAAAGTAACAATCAAGGAAGTGAAGAAAAATCCCATAGAGTGGGAGGAAACCTTCACCACAGATACATCTGACAATGCATAGATTTCCAGAATATATAAACTACTCACAAAACAAAGAAGAAAGAAAATAAGATAGAGCAAAGAGCTGAACAGAGACTTCACTACTGAGGAATTAGAGATGGCTGAAAAACCTCTTAAAACGTGTTCAGCTTCACTAATAATTAGGGAAATGCAAATTTAAACCACTTTAAGATATCATCTCACTCCAATAAGACTGTCTAGGATCAAGAAAACAAATGATACCAAGTGCTGGAGAGGTTGTGGGGAAAGGGGAACACTCATCCATTGCTGGTGGGAATGTAAACTTGTACAGCCACTATGGAAAGCAGTGTGGAGAACCCTTGGAAGACTCAAAATGAGCTTACCACCTGACCCAGTCATACCACTCCTGGGTATATACCCACAAGACTCATATTACTGCAGAGATACATGCACAGCTATATTTACTGCAGCTCTCTTCACAATAGCAAAAATCTGCAACCAACCTAAATGCCCCTCAACTGATGAGTGGATAGAGTAAATGTGGTATATATACACAATGGAGGTCTATGCAGCAGTAAAAATGACAACATCATGAACTTTGAAGGTAAACGGATGGAAGTAGAAGATATTTTGTTAA
Organism: Rhizomys pruinosus; assembly: GCA_009823505.1. Lineage (NCBI taxonomy): Eukaryota > Metazoa > Chordata > Mammalia > Rodentia > Spalacidae > Rhizomys > Rhizomys pruinosus. The sequence goes on from VZQC01004118.1 coordinate 694,691, forward strand.
GTGAAGTAACACAGTCCCAGAAAAACAAATGCCAAATGGTATCCCTCATCTGAGGATGCTAGCCCCAGTAACCCAGTTGTAAATATTTATTCTGGGGAGTGATGCATATTGGAAAGAACAACAACAACAACACCAACAACAGAAAAGACTGCATCAAAGAACTGACTGAAACGGTGAATCTGGTGGGGTGGGAGGGTTGGGAGGGGGACAGGTCTATATTCGATTAATGTATATTTATTTGATGTGAGTTCAACAGGTATCCAAATTTGCCCAAACTTTGTCTACATATTATATGGTATTTTAGGATTTAGTAAAAATAAAAATGTCTATATTAAACAACATTGGTTAAAAGGTTTTAATAAAAATGGTAATACATTTAAGCCAGTTGGAAATATAAATTGTTGTCCACATTTGTTTTACTTATAATTTGTATAACAACAACTTTGGATTTAATGTACAAAAATCTTCTCTATAATTTTTGTGTTGTACAGTATCATCTTGTAACATTTTCTTTTACCTGTAGGATAATTTCACTTAAGGAATTAAGTTTGCTTCCCAAATTAACAACATACAGTCAAGGATAAACAGCTTAGGTAAATTTACCTTGATTCCTGCCTATACGTATGTGTAATACACCTGCCTTTTTGAGATTCATGGGTCAAAAAAGAAAAACCTAAAATAAAAAGGGGGGGATAGAGTTATATATTAAATCTTTTGTCAAATTTTTCAATTTAAATCTTAAAAGTATGGGAAAATATTTGCATGCTCCCACAGGTCAAAATGTCAGCAACTTAATGGTTGAGAAAGAAAAGATACAGCCTTGCATTGTGCAGGATATTCCAAGAAATAACAGCAGAGAGGTTGGCCCATCTAAATGTTAAAAGGTAGAAAAGCCTCAAACTGCTACAGGCATCAAACATCTCTGTGGATCCTATTTGTAACAACTGTTTATTTATTTTTTATTTTTTTTAACATTTTTTTATTGATGTTTTGTGCATTTCATACATCATTTTCCAATGCAGTTCAGGCATATCTCCCCTTCCCTTCCCCCCCACCCCGACCCCAACCGAGATCATGCATTCTGCCATGACTGTCCTGCATATCTCTCTGTTTTTTTTTTTTCCATTTTTTAGCTATAAGTGATAATCCATGAGTACAAGCATCCTTCATGTAAAACCAATTTGCAGGATGTTGTGCCCAAACACCCACAGCCCCACCTTCCAGCGGGGTGTGAGGGGTTGTATGTTCAATCAGGTTAATCAAATGAGGGTCCAGACTACATTGCTGTAGTTTCACCATTCACCCCAATCGCAGCCCTTACATTCTACCACGCCCCCTCTTCCGCAGATTATTCCCTGGGCTTAGAAAAGGGGCACAGGTGGATGAGAAGCAGAACAGTCCACTCTCTCTGGAGCTGTTGTCTTGGATTCTGGTCAATTCTGGCTGTTTCCTTTCATGGGCTGACAGTATGTCCAGGAATAACCTTTCGATCCTACTAATGAAGCACAAGCAATTAGATATATAGGTACTTAAGCAGCATTAATAGTTATGGTAGGTTACTTTGTTATAGACACATATGTTTAGATGAGATGTTGATCCACGAACTACATTTTTTCCTGTTAAATATGACGGGGTCTTACTGTGGCTTATGATATCTCCTAACCTGTAGAGGATGTAAGCTTGTGGCATCAGCCATGGGTCATTCCTCCAAGGAGAGAGCCAATATCCAATTAGATTTAGGATATACAGGCATATGGCTGCCTCTGCTGCACATTATTTCCAGGCAGGTGAGGTGTAGCTGGTGCTGACGGTGGAGTCTTGCTTGACTCAAGGAGACCCGTATTTGCTTTATTGGTTTAGTGGCCCTTGGTAACACTCTCTGGTATTCCAGAGGCTATCTGTACACTTGCATTTGTGGTCTCAATGCATCTTTCCCATGTTAACGTCAGGTCTTCAGCAGCAGGGCCTTATCACCTCTCTTCTTGCAGGTATCCCAGTTTAGAGGCAAGGAGCCTTTACCTTTTGTGGGGCCTTAGATCCCCTGGCCAACATCTCCCTGGTGGAATAATCCATTACTGATGTCAGAGCTCCTGTATTGATATATTTTGCTTAAGTGCATAGTTTAAGGACTTTAGTGTTATATTTGGTTCTGAACAGAGAGTAATCCTTTTCACAGTTCTATGTCTATTCGTCAATTAAAGAAGGCAGTTTTACCAGTTTTATAAGAGATTACCTCTATAATAGTTGTCTCCAATTTACAGTTGGAGAGCAACCTCATCATCGTCATATTTCTCCTTGTTCTCGGGGGGAGGCAAGAAAGTCTCTCATATCAAAACCTTTGTGGCCCCTAGAAGGTAAGTTTCATTAGGACTCATTATAAATAGTTGTTACACAACAGTGATTTATATCTCCATTTAACTCGGATGCATTACCGTTTTTATCAGAGTCTGTAAAAAATGGTTGCGTAGTATAGAGAAATCAAAGGCTTTAAAGGCGGAAACTAAGGACCGAAAAAAAAAATGTTGTTTAATATACACATATTTACTTTTACTAAGTCCTAAAACACCATGTATCCTGTAGACAGTGTCTAGGCAAAACTGGGCACTTGTTGAACTCACGTCAATTAAATATGCATTAATCGAATATACACCCGTGTCCCTCACCCAACCCTCCCCCACAACTGTTTATAATGTGTTCTAAAGAACTTTACCTTCCAAGTGCCTCAAAGTTTTAATATGAGAGACTTTCTTACCTCCTTTTCACAGAACAAAGAAAAACATGATAGTAATGAAGTCATTCCCTATCTGTAAATTAGAGCCAACTGTTATAGAGGTAATCTCTTTTTTTTATGCTGCAAAAGCAAGAGGTTTATTCTCTTAGAAAACCTATATAACTGCTTTCTTTAATTGACTAATAGACATAGCAACTGTGAAAGCATAATTCTTTATTCAGAGCCAAATATAATACTGAAGTTTTTATAAGCTGTGTAATTAAGCAAAATATATTAATACAGTAGAGCTCTGATATCAGCAATGGATTATTCTGCTAAGGAGATATTGGCTAGGGGATCCAAGCCCCCAAAAAGGTAAAGGCTTTTGGGCTGTGAACTGGGATACCTGCAAGAAGAGAGGTGGTAAGGCCCTGCTGTCGAAGACCTGGTGTAAGCATGGGAAAGATGTACTGAGACCACACTTGCAAGTGTACAGTTGGTCTCTGGAATCCCAGAGAGTGTTACCAAAGGCCACTAAATCAATAAAGCAAATACTGGTCTCCTTGACTCAAGCAAGACTCCTCCATCAGCATCAGTTATACCTCACCTGCCTGGAAATACTGTGCAGGAGTGGCAGCCAAATATGTCTGTATATCCCAAATATAATTGGCTAGTAGCTCTCTCCTTGGAGGAATAATTCATGGCTGATGCCACAAGTTTATGTCCTCTAGTGGTTAGGAGATGATACAAGCCACAGTAAGACCTGGTCATCTTTTACAGAAAAGCTATAGTTCGTGGATTAGCATACCATCCAAACATCTGTGTCTATACCAATGTAACCTAATATAATAATTAGTACTGTTTAAATGCCTGTATATCTAATTGCTTGTGCTTCATTAGTAGGATTAAAAGGTTATTCCTGGATAAACTGCCAACCCATGAAAGGAAACAGCCTGAACTGATCAGAGTCCAAAATGACATCTCAAGAGAAAGTAGACTGTTTTGCTTCTCGCTCACTTGTGCCCCCTTTCTAAAGCCTAGGGAACAATCTGTGGAAGAGGGGGCATGGTAGAATGTAAGGACTGTGATTGGGGTGAATTGTGAAACTACAGCAATATAGACTGGAGTCTTATTTGATCAACATGCTTGTACATACAAGCTCCTCCAGCTGGACAGTGGGAACTTGGGGTGTGTGGGTTTGGGCATAGCTGCTTGTAAACTGGTTTTACATGAAAGATGCTTGTATTCATTAATTATTACTCATTATTAAAAAATAAAATAAAATAAAATAAAATGAGAACTCAAAAATACTAAGCATGCAAAAAGCAAACAACCTATCATAATCGAGGGTATGGGACTGAACTGAGTTCTTAGAAGAGGAAATACAAATGGCTAAGAATTATTTTAAAATGTGTTCACAATTCTTAACTATCAGGAAAATTAAAGTTACAACTACTTGAGGAGTTCATTTTACTCTGGTCAGAATGTCTAATATTAAGAAAACAAACAAGATATGCTGGTGAGGATGAGAGGAAAAGGAACCCTCATCCCCTGCTAGCTGGAGTTCAAATAGCTACAGCCATTGTGAAAATCAGCCTGGAGATTCCTCAGAAACCAAGAAGCAGTCAGTCCTAGGATATGATCCAGCTGTACTACTCCCGAGCATATACACAGGGCAATCTACTTCTTACCCAGAGGCACAAGGCCTGACTCTGTGAGGCACTACACAAAGAAGAGAATTGAAAACTAAAGAGAGGAAACAGATACCCTAAAGTGGAGAAGATAGCAGGGTAGCTTCTATCAAGAGTGATAACCAAGTCTCAAAGATGTGGCTCTAGAGTGATGGGAAGAAGTCAAGTCAGATACAAAAGAGATAAAACTGTGGCTGTAAAGGCAAGCAGGACTAGACCCAGTGTTATATATAGCTTCTGTAAAATTTCTTTTGGCCCAGTGATCTCAAATTTGAACAGAATTGCCCCTTTACTTTGAAAAACAGAATAACGAACTAAAACACACTCCACACTGCTTTGAAAAAGGCAAAACTTCCTTACTATACAACAAAAGTATATTAAAAAGGACAACTGTGGAAGGTAAAGCTCTTTAATCAAATCAAATCACAAGTAGAAGTCTTTTTTCTGTATGATCCACTTCTTTTCCATCAATGAATTGAATCTATTACTATAGCAGACAAAAATATCTGCACGAAAGAAGAATTATCTTATTTCTTTTAAATTGATACTTCTGTACTTGGGTACATTTTATTAAAATTTTAACTTCTATTATAAAGTGAAAAGAATCATAAAAATGTTCATTTTATATACTGAACTTGAACATTTGGAAGAATTGTATGCATATATTTATATATAGTATACAAATATACACATATACATGTACATATTTACCTCAAGGATGTTAAGATAAATTAGGGAATGAAGTTTGAAACTGAAGTATTTATTATAAAGCATTTGCCCATGGTAAGTAACCAAGAGGGAGGAAAAAGATAGCAGAACAGAAATAGACAATTCATGCATTTCTCAACTCTCATCAGTGAAGGTACCTCAAGAAACAGAGTACTATGCACACAACTGACCAGAGTAGAGAATAAGAAACTACAGAGAATATGTCTCTGAAGAGAACTATATTAAACCTCACCCACCCATGGTTCAGGGACCTTTGCAGAAGAGAGTGCAGACAAATTGTAAGAGCCAAGACAGTTGCATAATAATAAGTAAACAGTCTTCCAAGCCTCTGGGGACTATGCTCCTGTGTTCTTACAGCAATGGTGTAACTTGCATGAAACCCATGCAAACTCAGACAAAAAAACAGTGTAGAACTAGCAAAATGGGTAACAGGCTCCAACCTTAGCTGAAGAACTACAGGGAACTGATTACAGCTGGGTTAGGGAGTGTTGATCTTTAAAGGAGAGACTCTAAATTGGCTGACTAGACTCCAGTAAAGGACCATCTGGGCATACAAACTTCAACTGATATCCCTTAACATACATGACAGAAATTATGAAATCCAGTGGGGGTGGGAATGTGAGGTGGTGCAGATTGGGGGTTATAAAGATAATTAAGATTTTTTAAATGGACCAATAGGTCAATAAAATTATACAAAAGATATGTATACTCTGGTAGAGTGAAAATGTCCCCTACTGGGTGCTTTGTCAATTGGTAGCTTGTTTGAGGAGGCTCATGACACTTTTAGGAGTTCCATGCTCGAGGGGAAGAATTTTAACATATAGAGCCTCATCCTACGTTGATTTTTTTTCCCTCTGCTTTCTGTGCATATGTGAGCATGGGTGCTTAGCTTTTCCTGCACTGGCTTCTTGACATAGCTTCACTGCAGTGATGAACCCATCCCTAAGGAATCTTAAGCAAATAAACTCTTCATTCTATGAGTCGTCTTTCTTGTGGTGTTTCATCACAGTAACTGAGTGGTAATTAAAACAGAGTGGGCCAGGTGGGGTGACACACATCTTTAATCCTAGCACTAGGGAGGCAGAGGCAGGCAGATCTCTGTTATTTGAAGGCCAGCCTGGTCTACAGAGTGAATTCCAGGACAGCTGGAGCTACAGGGAGATCCTGACTCAAAAAGTCCAAAAATCATGAACAAACAAACAAACAAACCGCAAAGCAACACATAAATACCCACGGTGGAACTATAATCACTGATCCTAGCTTTATGCCAAATATATAATATATATCTCTGTAAAAACTTTGATATCTTTAACAGTTTTATAAATTATGTAATCTGTAATTTTTGTTATTTGGAAATTATCTGCTTTAGACACAGAGAACTAAATGTACTTCTCATTTCTCAATGTCTCTTCTACAAAATTACTGTGATTTGATGTTAACAATAATATGTAATTAAGTTTATTTTACAACAAATTATTCTAAGAAAAATTGACATAATTTGCATTGATATTGCCACTTGTGCTGAAATAATAGATTGTTAAGTTTTTCTGTTAACTTTTGAAATATTACTTATTAAATTACTTTTAATAACTTCACTATAGGGAGGCTATGTTTTCAAGTAGAAACCAATGCATCGTCTTGTTTCTTTGCTAAATTTCTTTTTATACAGTTAGCAATTAAATTACTGTTTAAAAAAATTTTTATTTATTTTATTTTATTATGTGTATGAATGTACTGTCTGCATGTAGGTCTGTGCACCGTGTTGTGCAATGCTGCGGAGGTCAGAAGAGGGCGTCGGATTCCCTTGGAGCTGGAGTCAAAGACGGTTCTCAGCTGCCATGTGGGTGCTGGGGATCGAACCTGGGCCCTCTCCAAGAGCAGTCGGCGCTCTCAACCGCTAGGCCATCTCTCCAGCCCCAGCAATTAAACTATTTTAAGCAATGAACTTTTTAGAGGAAATCATTTTGGGAGCATATATTTTAAATTATCTTAAGTTTAGTAAACTAAGAAAAGATTCTTGACCTAGATTCTGGTATAAAATAATAATATTAAACTTAAATGACAGCTAAGGAATTTCAGATTGACAAACTATGTTGAAAATGTTGTATTACTCTACAGGAGTGTGTATCTTGTATATCTTCTTACATTTTGGAATGCTTAGATTGTCTCACTAAAACTGGCAGGTAAATTTGGTTAGTGCATTATTTATCAAAATCAAGAAAGAATGCATTGTCTAAACCACAGCATTACCATTTATTGTCATCCAGTGATACATCATATTTTCTTCCTTGTTTTCAATACTGTTTTTCTGTAAGCCATATTATAAACATATATATATAGATATATAATAGATATATATAATAGATAGATATATTTTTACCCTGCCTATTCTTTGATATATATTCTACAGTTGTTAATCTGATCAATATTTTCTTCACATTCTTCTTCCAAATGGCTAATTCTCTTTTCATTAAATTCTTAACTATTGTCGGAAAACCTATGGCTTTAATTTGCACTAATATTTTTAATCAGCAATGTTTGCTTTACCTACTGTTTTTAATTTTGCTTCACATACTTTTTTCCTTACATCCTGCTTTTTGTAGCAAATCCTTTTTGCCTCATTAAAGGCAGTATGCTTCAGTAACAGAACTTGATTAGTTTGTGCTTTTCTTTTTTTAATCTTTTTTTTCCTTTTTTTAAATTTTTTTTTATTTATTTTTGTATGTGTATGAATGTACTGTCTGCATGTAGATTTGTGCACCCATGTCGTGCAATGCCGCGGAGGTCAGAAGAGGGTCTTGGATTCCCCTAGAACTGAAGTTCTCCTGGAATTGGAGTTACAGACGGTTCTTAGCCGCCATGTGGGTGCTGAGGATCGAACCCGGGTCCTCTGCAAGAGCAGTCAGTGCTCTTAACCGCTAGGCTATCTCTCCAGCACGTTTGTGTTTTTCTTAACCATCTCATGTTACATTAGCAAGACCAGCATTAACAAGCAGACATTCCTTTCAGGAATTCTGCGCCAGTATTCTTGAGCTCTTCCTCTGGGCCAAGAGATGACCGTACTCAAGCCAAGTACCAGCATCTTTTCACATCTCAGCTTCTAGCTTCATAGGATCCTCCTGCCAAGTCTCAAATTTGCAGCCCCAACAGCTTCTCGCCACTCACACACTACATGTCAGGGAACTTACAGTATGCTTTTCCTACTTGCATAATATTATGGGACTCTTAAATTTTTAATTCTTCCATCTATACATGATTAAGACTTTCATAATATTAAAGTATTTGTTAAAATCTTTGGTTTCTGCCTCTTGTTTAGACCCTGGTTTCCATAATCCAAAAATATAAGATCCATTGATATAGATATTTCCAGAATTTGCATATTTATTGGATTAAATGTCCAATACACAATAATTCCTGTGATTTAGTCCAGGCTTGCTAAAAATATATCTAAAGGAATTTCTTATGCACATTGGAGTTGAAAATCACTTTCAGCAGAAGTTGTTAAATTCTAGTCTGTTTATTACTGCAATAGAGTTATCCTTTTTCTAAATTTTTATGATTGCTTTGTTGTAGTGACTGAGTTGACTTGCATATAACAGAGACTTTCTGATATGAAAACCCCCAAATATTGACTGACCTACATACACCAACTAACATTTGCTGACCCATTCGTAGAATATAGCACCCTCAAAAATTGAGTGTTAAAGGAATGATTTAATGTAAATTTTCAGGCTGTTATAGCAATTGGCTGAGAAAAATATATAAATAACCAATATATTAGCCAAACTGTCTTTCTAAATATGCCTCTCTCTCCTGTGTTTCTAAGTACATTATAGCACATTGCATGAAAAACCATCAGATTTCAGAAATAGAACTGGATAATAACCAAATAATGAGCCCATTTAGCTTTCTAAAATGTCTTAAAATAAAATGGCATTTCTGTTACTATGATTAGTGCACAGAAATAAATCAGAAATGCAAAATTTGAATGAGATAAGCTTTTTTAATGGAGAAAAATACAGCCTTTACAGCTTTAAACTGATACGAGCCACAAATGAACAATAAAAATGACCTCACACATTATTTTATCCCTTATATGAATACATTGCAAATTACATTTTCTGAAGCATGATCAAGCAATACAATAGCTTAATACTGGAATCAATATCCACACCCTGTTTACATAACCCACACTGTGGTTTCTTAACACCATTCTTTTTAAGGCCATGTGTCCAGCATGGAAATAATTTTATTGTGAAAGGAGATTTGATTGGATTATTACAAAAGAGAGTTTTATCTATGTATCTCATAACACAGGAAATTGCTATTCAGGTAAGTCTAAAAGTTTGGAATAATACTGGAAACATCTCATCTCAGAAGTCTGATAAAGAAAAAAAAATCCTGCTCATTGGTAATCTACAATCAAGGAGCACAATGTTCCTTTATCTTTCTTTTCAAAATGCCTTGCAAGCCCAGTTTTTCTTTCCTTCTTTTCCTTCCTGTGGTTCAAATCATGTAGACAGTAGGCAGATGCATGAACACTGAGCTACACCCTCAGATCCAGATTTGAAATAATTTATATTGCCTTTTTGGATCATTTTTAAAAAATTAAAGACTTCAAGATTATAAATATTATCTAAATTTATTTTCATTTTAGCCAAACTTTGATGTCAATGTCTAGTGTCATATAAACTCATGAGGAATTTTTATAAGTGAAGATTATAAAAGAAGTCAAGACCTAAAAATAGAACATGTAAAGTGCAGCCTATTTTCAAACTTATCACTCTCAGTCAGTCCACCATCTGGACTTCTAGTATTCCTCAAATATTCCTATTTGTAAATATTTTCTTTTATATAAACTGTATTTTTAATGCACGAAACTTAGGTGTTCAAATTTGACAGTGGTTAAACTCAGATAGCTCATACCATTAAGAAATCATAGGGGAATTTTTCTGAGAACACTCTTTTCCATTCCAGTGAACTTCTTCAACTCATCATCAATGGCAACCATTGCTCTGACTGCACACCCCACACCAGTTCCACTGAGGAGCTTCTGTGTGCAAGACAAGCATGCTACCACTGAGCCACAGCAACAGCTTTTTTGAGGTCAAATGTTTTCAAATATTCAGTTACTTATTTGAGTTTCTATGTCAGATTGGGAAGCATGGCTTGCCTGTGGAATCAGAACGCAATATATAGGACCCATCTTTCTCCTTCTATCAGATGATTTATGAGTATTAAACTCAGCTGTAGCAGATTTACCCACTGAACCACCTTGCCTTCCCTCTTCTTTTTTTTATTTTTTTTTATTTTTAAGACAAGGTATACGTTGTTCTAGCTGGCCTGAACTTTGTATAGAGCCCAGGCAGGACCTGCACCTTTGATCCTCTCATCTTAGCCTCCAGAAATTTTGACATCACAGTCTTTTGCCACCATGCTCAAGTCTGAATTTTTTTTTCTAAAAAATTTCACTTCATATTATTTGTTCCTATTCCAGTGTGCAGTTTGGCTTCTTTGTCATTCTGGATCTTTTTACTCTGCATAACGTTCCTGACAGTTACTTAAGATTAGACAGCTATTTGCCCTTTTATTGTGCATCACTGTAATAATGTATGAATATCTTATTATTTCCCATTCTCCTGACATTTGAATTGTAGAACATAAGTTTTGAAAATAAAAATGAACTAACATTGATTTAAGGATTATTATGCAAATTTGGTAAAATGAGCAACAAGAATGAAATAGAATAAATTAATATTGTTATGATACAAAATATAGTACAAATGAAAGGTTTTGTGAATTTCTTCAACTTACACTCTTCTTAACATTACCATATTTGATTTTGTAATAATGAAAAGTGAATGCATATAGGCATATATGTTTATAAAATTTTTGTGACAATACTCACTACTTACTAAAGACTGTAACCAATGGATGGCACATGACTTTAAATCAGTGTTCTGGTGGCAGAAGCAGGTGGACGTATGTGAGAACAAGGTGTGCCTGATCCAGTGAGTTCTAGACCAGCTGGGGCTGCAGGGGACCCTGTCTCAAAAAAAAGTTGCATTTCCCTGCAGGCGGTAAAAATGATCCCCACCAGCAGCTCAGGGATAGGAACTTGTGACACCACAAGGAGATACATCTTTGGCATTACTATGTTTCAAAAAAGGGGTTATTATTTTCAAGAAAGGGGTAGGGCTCTTCTCTAGACAACATGGGCATGAGTTTACTTACACCCTAGTACAAGCCAGTTCTTGCTATGAGCTGCATTGCAAGCCCAGAGAGAAGTTTGTGTATGTCAAGAGAAATGAAGCGGAGTGTGCAGTGACCACATGATTGCTCTCATCCTCTATTCTACAATTTCATGATTTACATTTAGGCACTGATGTAATTTATATTGTATAAATTCCACTGAAGCCACATTAACCTCTGATATTGGACAAGTAACTATTTTTTCCTTCACAACTGCATGTAAAAAACATAAAATCTGAAACACTGAACCAGGAAATATTGAAAATAAAGCATTTCAAAACACAAAAAGGAGAATAGATAAAATATTTCAATTTTATTCCATTTCCTTCATTCTACAATATAATATTTCCTACAAAAATTCCCCAACATCCTAACTTTGCCTCCTTAAATATGGCAAAGATTCCCAATATGCATTTTCTTATATTCTTCTATTTAAGAATTTGATATATGAATATATCTTTGCATTATTTCCCTTCCTCCCATCCTCCTCCAACTCCTTCCATGTTCCTTGATTCACTCTCAATTTTTGTCCTCTTGTTTTATTTTTTTTCATATACAGACATACATGTGGGTTCTCTCCCACTCTCTCTGTCTCTCTGTCTCTCTCTCACACACACACATATATATATATATATATATTATAATGGTGTCGTGTGTGTGTATATGTTTAGGGCTGCCCACTTGGAATTAGATAACCTCTCAAGGAGCTAGCTTCTCAAAAAAAAAAACTGAGAGAAAGATGCAGGACAGTCATGGCAGAAATGCATGATCTGGGATGGGGTGGGGGTGGGGGGGAGGGAAAGGGAAATAAGCCTGAACTGAATTGGAAAAAATGTATGAAATGCACAAAGCAATCAATAAAATTAATTAAAAAAAAAAAAAAAAAAAAAGAAAAAAAAAAAAAAAAAGAAGACTCATTCTCCCTCCCTCAACATCCATTGACTTCCTCTAATACTTCAGCTTGAGTTGGGTCCCTGTGAATTTCCAACATTATCTTTGGTTTGTCAATATGCGGATCTTGTTAGACTATCAGTCTTTGGAAATTCCATTGGCTTAGCTCCCCTATCATGTCTAGAATGCATTAATTAGTAGCAGGTGTCTTGTTCCTCTACTCTTACATTCTTTGTACCCCCTCTCCATGTTGGTCCCTTAGCCTTAGGTGTAGAGTTTCCATTGTAGATGTATCACTTAAGGCTGGACACCTCACAGTCACATACTGGATCTGACCAGTTGTAGAACTTTGTATTAGTCTTCATCTGTTGTAAAGATATGCTTCTTTCATAATATATATTTTCAATACAATAATTTCCTTCATTTATATGAATTGAATTAATTGTAATGAAAGCAGAATTTTTTTATCAGTACAATTCAATGACAATATTGGACCTCGTATGTTTGTTGTTTGAGACAGGGTTTCACTATGTAGTTCAGGATAGCATCAAACTCATAATCCTACCCCTGCTTCCTGAGTAGATGGTATATACCATTGCAACCAGTTCAGTTTGTCATTAAAAACTGTCTAATTGATATGTACAAATGATAAAAATGTAATATGAAATACATTGTCATTAAATATGCAATACAAATAACATTAAAATGTAATTTCCATACATCCTTGACACCTGAATTTGAACTTGCCCCTCTTTAAATGCCCCACAGAAACATGTAATCAGAAGTGACCATGTTGAGCAGAAAGCAGGAGAGACAAGCATTTTGTTGGTTTAATATTCAATAATCATTTTCTTTATGATCCTACTTTCATACTCAGAATTCCTTTCTTAGCCAAAGAAAATTCAAACTCTCATAGTGATGTTGTGATTAAAGTTTTTATATTATTAATATCTTTATAAAACCTGGAGTAGGGACTGAAGGAATGGCTCAAAAGTTAAGAGCACTGGCTGTTATTGCAAAGGAACTTGGTATGATTCCCAGCATACATATGGTGGCTAACAATCGTCCTAACCCCAGTAACAGTTGATCTGATATTCTTTTCTGACCTCCACAGGCATTGCACAACACCAGTGCACTTACACACATGAAAGCAATACTCATATAAATAAAATCAATATAATATAAAATAAAAACCTGGGGTAATAAACTTGAGAAAGATGTAATCAGCTATCATGTTTCTCGACACTAGTCTGTTGACCTTTTTAATTTAATTTAATGCTGAGATAGGGTTTTTCTTTTTTTTAAGGGTTTTTCTTATAAGACACTTGGACATCAAATTTATAATCCTAGTGCCTCAGAATCTGTAGTACAGAGATTACAGGCTTGCAATATCAACTTCTGGCTCATAGACAAATACATTTTATAATATATTAGTCTGTTTTCTAGACATTGAATTCTACTGGGTTGTTGTATATTTTGTGTATATAGAAAGCAAAGAGAAATAAACCATTTTAATTTTTGCTTTATCTCTTAGCACTTTTCTTAAAGTTCCCTCATCTGAATTCGGCACATATTCCCTGAGAACTGACACCAGGAGAACATAGTTGTCTTGCTACTTTGCACAATCTAAATAAGTGTTTCAATAATTAAGTTTGCCTCAGTGTTAACTTGGAATAATAGTCATCTACAAATCTCAGCTTTTCATATATGATCTGCTGTTTTGCCATGGTTTCTTAGACTATAAAGTATTTAAAATATACGCAGAGTCCAAATAACGTCACTTTATTTGTGGATGATGACTTGATTTCTCAAAAACAGTATTAATATAGGATACTATTTGTCAGTTTTATAGTGCATAAATGTGCAGTGAATAAATTTTAAATGGAATTCAAATCATATGATAGCTATAATAAATGATAGTTTAATAGTGTTATAGTATAGTGTTTATAGAATCTTTAAGTATATAGCAGCTCTTTAAAAAAATTACCTTCAGGGGCTGGAGAGATGGCCTAGCGGTTAAGAGCGCCGACTGCTCTTACAGAGGACCCGGGTTCGATCCCCAGCACCCACATGGCGGCCGAGAGCCGTCTGAAACTCCAATTCCAGGAGAACTCCAGCTCCAGGGGAATCCGAGACCCTCTTCTGACCTCCGCGGCGTTGCACGACACGGGTGCACAGACTTGTATGCAGGCAGTACATTCACACACATACAGAACTAAATAAAATTAATAAAAAAAAATTACCTTCAAGTCATTTTCAATAATTGAATCAATGCTGCCATAACATTTATATATTCTATTCAGTTTTATCGGTGAGAGTTAAACATGTGGGGCTTGGATGAATTCCTGTTTCTCTATTTTATTATTTTCAGCATTGCTTTGAAGCATTCTTTATAAAAAGTGAATAAACCAGGCCTTATTTTTTATAATTTCCTTTTAATAGTACTAAAACTTCTTTTATTTAATAACTGTATTTGTTTTCTGTTACTTTAATGAACTACCTGAGATCAGTAACTTATATAAAATGGTTGACTCACATCATGGTTTAGAAGTATCCAACTTATGATACTTGGGTCTTTGATTGGAGTGCTCAATAACAATGTCAAAGAGTATTACTGGAACAAACTACCTTACCTTATGAGCCAGTAAGCAAAGAGTAAGAAGAGATTAGAACAACCCAAAGCCCTTTGAAATCATGGCCTTAGTGACCTAAGGATCTTTTTTTTTTTTTTTTTTTTCCCCCGAGACAGGGTGTCCCTGTAGCCCCAGCTGGCCTGGAACTTGCTCTGTAGACCAGGCAGGCCTTGAAATCACAAAGATCCTTCAGCCTCTGACTCCCAAGTGCTAGGATTAAAGCCATGTGCCATCATGCCTGGCAGACCTAAGGATCTTAATATACATCTCATGTCTTTAAGGTTTCACCAACTCCAAACGATGCATACATGGGGATAAAGAATAAAACCTTGTGAAAGTATACTTATTACTTTTTCTAAGAGTTACATCAAGCTTGTATTTTTGTATCTTGTTCTTTGTTGCAGGATCTTGAAAATCATGCATAAATGTCACGCCATTTCCAAGATTAATCAAAGATTAATGTCAGTGGATCTTTTCTAACAGATCCATTTTGTAATCATGAAATGGAAATTATCCAGACCTAGAAACTTCTTATTTATAGAGTTGATGGATTTTATTATTATATGCTCATCAATCTAATACTGTAGGACTTTTAACCATGTTTGAAGTAATTAGAGTTTAAGAAAATGAATGATTAGGACATGAGTTTTTCTTATTCTCTATAATCTGTCAATTTTGTAATTCATAATGTTCCTCAAGTTCCTCTACATACATTTGGAATTGAAAATAGTTTCTCAAAGTCCTTTTGATTAATTTTAAGTAAATATCATTTTAACATATTTTGCAGTATTCTAGCAGGCTATTTTCAGAATATTTAATCATCCTCTTTAATATAATTGTTAGTCATCAGAGCTCTCCCTATAATTTGAGCTGTAATTCTTGGATGAGGATAGTAGTCTAACAAGGACCATGGTATCTAATGCAAACCTTCAAAAATCCAGAATATGGCCAGAAATATTCTTTGTGAAATGGAGTGATAATGTTGCATTTCTTTGACAAGATAAATGCAAAGTTCCAAATACAGTGTTTTGAGCCAAAGTAGTTCACATGGCATCTAACCATATAAAACAAAGAAATCTGTAAACCATGTGTAAATTTTTTTAAGTTGACTAGATGCCAGTGGAAATAGTTTGGAGACATTGGTGAATTTAAGCCACCTTGGCTTGAAGAACTCTGTGGCCAGTACCTCAAAATTATAAAAATGTTGACATGGGAGTGCTGGAGAGATAGCTCAGTGGTCAAGCACTGAGTCTACAAGGTGGATACTAATCATCCATAACTCTAATTCAAGAGCATCTTATCCCCTCTTCTGACTTCCACTAGAAAAAAAAATATTATAAAACTAAACTTGGTAAATAAGGGCTTCACTGTTTACTAATAATAGCTTGAGAAACAATGAAGCACTACCTTGAAAGTGAACTATCAACTATAAGAGAAAAATATTTTAAGACAAAGAGAACAAGGAGTAACCTATGTAAAAGAAGAATAGAATGAACTTGATCAATGGTACTCAACAGTGAAAAACAGAAAAAGAAGTAATAAAATTATTTTTTTAAATATTTGATATTTAAGAAGCCTGAATTGGCATCAATACAGTAATGTTAAACCTGCTAAAAGCTACAAAATAACACAGAGCTGCTAGTAACCTCAATTACTTGTAGTTGGGGAGAATATCTGTAAACTATTGAAATGTCTGTATAAAAGAAATGAATCACATGGCTGGGTCACAATGAAGCAAAGTTTGAGTTTATTGTGCTGGACTGTCCTGAGACACTGATGACTAAGGTCGGAGCACAGTGAGCATGTTGAGAATCATTTCACTAGAGCTTGGTGGAACCTGAAGAAATTCTCCCAGGAGGAACTGCATAGTCCTGCTCTTGTAGAGGACCCAGGTGAAGGTCCCAATACCCACATGTGAGCTCCCAACCTTCTGTAACTTCAACTAGGTGATCCGATGCCCTATCTTGGCAACTGTGCACACCCATTCGTGCGGGCAAATCATTCATTCATACACATAAATTAATATAAATCTTTAAAAAAATACTCAGAAGAAAGTCAGCATCTATAACTATGAAGCACTTTGATGCTTAAAGGCTCTTTACCTCACATAAGATATCTCATAAGGATTGTCATTCCACAAATTTGACCATCAAATAAAAAGATGTTCTTGTATGTGAAAAGGTAACACAGACAGTTCTATTTCAAGGCTTGTCGGATACTTTATGAATTTCAAAGATTCCATCTTAGGGGCTGGAGAGATGGCCTAGTCTTTATAAATCGGGGCTGGATTAAGCGGTTAAGAGTGCCAACTGCTCTTGCAGAGGACCCGGGTTTGATCCCCAGCACCCACATGGCGGCTGAGAACTGTCTTTAACCCCAGTTCCAGGGCAATCTGACGCCCTCTTCTGACCTCCGCGGCACTGCACGACACGGGTGAACAGACCTACATGCAGACAGTACATTCATACACATACAAGAATAAATGAAAAATAAAATAAATAAAATAAAATTATAAAAAAGTCTATGGTGGGATTAAAATATTAGAATTAAAAAAATGATTCCATCTTTACTGAATATTTTGGAATTCTATGCTCAGAATCATATCTTTTCTTAATGTTAAATAGCACTGTGGATTTTTCTCCTGGAATTGGAGTTACAGACAGTCCTTAGCTGCCATGTGGGTGCTGGGGATCGAACCCGGGTCCTCTGCAAGAGCAGTCGGTGCTCTTAACCGCTAGGCTATCTCTCCAGCCCGCACTGTGGATTTTTCATTTTGTATAAAAAATAATCTCTTGGAGAAGTAATGTGTGCTTACGACTTGATCACATGAGATAAAGGAATGAAATGTGAGTAGAGAAATATTGGGGCCACAAATTTCTTTTGGGTTGGTTGTATCAAAAATATCTGAGAGAAGATGAACTGTGAAAAATGTTTGAGGAAAGCAGTGATATAACTTTCAAAATATTTAGTGAGTCACTAGAATTTTAAAATGTCAAAGACAAAAGTGCATCTATTTCAGGAATTGTTAGATGAATCAACCATCATTTTCTGCCAAAAATCTTCCTAGAAAGTTGTCAGAGCAGTCCCAAACAAAGCTGTTAGCTATTTCTAAAAGAGTAACTCAAACTTAAAGAGTAAGCTTTTGATTGCACAAAACAAACCAAATCATCACATGCATTCTGTAGTAAATTTCATATTTTAAAGAAGTTTAGAAATCCTTTTTCCTGAATGCACTTTATATACCCCATTTGCTGTTCATTCATCACCGAACCAAACTCCTAAAAGCCACTACTGGATAATTGGTATTTAGATAAATACCAGTAAATTGACTGTTGCATTCTTTGACAAGAATATGTTTAATTTTGTAAGAAACTAACCTGTACATGGACATTATAGGTTCATGTCTATAATCTTATCTCTTGGGAAGCTGAGGCAGGAGGATCACATCTTTGAGACCAACTTGAGTTGACTAATGATATTGAGGCCAGTCTGGGTTGTATAATGAAACACTTCCACATCAAAATAAAAAGAGAAAGTTAATCTTATAAGAAAGAGCCAGCCTGCCTTCCAAAGTGCTGTGCCGTTTCTATTTCTATAAGCAATGTATCAGAGTTCCTTTTGCTTAGAATCAGAATTTCTGATTTTTTACCACCTCCTATACTTGTAATTTTCAATGTTTTGTGGTAATGACCATTTTTAATAGATGGGTATAAGTGTCTCATTGTTACATATGATGTGGGCCATCTTTTCATAAGCTCCTTTACTTATATGTATGCATGCTAATGACTAAATATTTATGATAAACCTCTAAAATAATATAGATTGAGATTGTAACCTCCACTGTAATAATGTTCATAAGTTTGAATTTTGAAAGAGAACTAAATGACAATGATGTAACCATCATGAGAGAGCTTTGTAGAGAGTTTCTACTTGTCCAAAATGCTAGATAAAAAGAAAAGGTGCTCCAGGAATTTGGCTGTAGGGAACACCAAACCTTTGGACTTTTGATATTTGACTTTCAGCCTTTAGCCATATGAGAAATAAATTTATATTGTTTACTAGCCAGCTGGCCAATAGAATTCTATTATAGATGAACAGGACATTGAATTCTTTATTTTGGTTCATCTTTGACCTAGAATATTTATGAATGATTTGTTTTTAAATGTCTTAACATTTGTGAGAATGACTTTGGTTTCCCTTGAGACTGTCTTTGATTTCATACTGCCCTCAGCACACTTTTGAATGGCAAGAGTTTTTAAAACTCATTAGCCTCACATTCTGATCATTTATTTAATGAATGTAGACTATTACTTTATATATGTAAGATTTCATTTAATCCTTTTGAGTATATTACTTAGTCTGTTCCTGAAATTATTTCTGCTTCTTGGCATGCTATTAATATAACGGTGATTTCTTTTTTTGAACTGTATAGCTTCCAGATACTAAACATTGGTTTTGTCTTTGGTAAATATACTTGTGAGTGGCATTTCTCTTATTTACCTGCTGTTACATATGACATAAAGAAAATTACCTGGGGAAAATCACATGTGATATACTTACCATACAAACAATTTCTCCAGCACAGATCTATACCTTAAGATAAAAAAATATAACATTGCAGAAAGAGACATTAATCTTGGTTAATTTCTTGTTATGTATTTAGTAGATATTCAGTGTAAAGAAACACACGCCAATCCAATTTCAGCAATGTCTATTATTTTTATTCTTAAATTTTTTTCATTTAGGTAATGGTATGAGTCATAATTTAAATGAAATATTCTAATGGAGAATAAACGTGATTAAAAAGTTTGAACTAAAGCAGTTCAGTTTGTTAAAAACCTTGCAAATGCATTACCATCTACGTTTATGCCCAAACTTTTCATGAAATGAACTGATTTACTCTAGAAAAGCAGACAGCCAAAGCAGCTAGGAACTTTTTGGATCCTCTCTTTTAATTGTGTTTAATACCCTGCTCATTTGTAATCAGGAGTCCAGTTTCAAGATGAAAATTGCTTGGTAGTATTTCTTGGTCAGTTATTTAAGTTGTATTTATCTATTTATCTATATACAAAAATATGAACATATAATGAAGCAGAACAAATCAAAAGAAAATTATAATTCTATAATATCAGGAGAAACAATTAGGAATATGATAATTGTATTAATAAAAAATAATCAAATATTTTGCCCGACATATTTGAACTTCTTATGATTCTAGAAAATATTTAAGACTGCTTGGAAGTTATGAAAAAGTAAGGCTAGAGAGAAGGCTCAGTGGGTAAAGGTGCTTGCCACCAGGAATGAGGGCCCGAGCTCAATCAGTAGAATACACATGGTGGAAGGAGAAACCCTCCAATAGGTCCATGGCATGCATGCATATGCACACACACACACACACACACACACACACACACACACACACACTCACACACACCAAAATTTAATCAAAATAAGTTTTGAAATAGTAATGTTACTTTTACTAATAGACTTATTTTCAAATAAAAGAATCTAAAAATGCACAGACAACCTTGGTAGAAAATGACTTTATTTAAATGTGGTTAAGAAACCTGCATGATCAAGTCTCTGAAGGTGATAGGGACATTGTGAGTCATTTTGGAAATGTAAATATTCGTTTGTTCTTTCCCAATAAGCAAACCGTCCTAATGATGAGTCATTGGCAACTTGGCATCATATTTTATTTCAATTTACCCAAATCACAGAGCAGCTACTATCTATAGCAATTATGAATCAACTAACAACTTTGACAAGTTTAGAATTTTGACGAGACAAGGATTAGGGTACTTGATAAGCTGTCTTATACCAAGATTGAATTATTAGAACAAAGTTCCCATACTTCTTAGAAATCAATATCAATCTATCTATCTATCTATCTATCTATCTATCTATCATCTATCATCTTTCTATCTCTCTCTCGTATATATGTATATATATATGTATATATATGTATATGTATATATATGTATATATATATATATGAGCCAGAGAGAGGTATAATCTCTCTCTCATATATAGATATGAGTGAGAGAGAGAGATTATACCTCAGCAATATTTGGATACAGATTCAACTAGGACTGGTGGCATCTGTTTCAAGAAAAAAAAAGATTATTGTCAGGTGATAAAAGACATAATGAGCAAGACAGCCTCACTGTTTGGATCTGAGTATTTTTATTCTATAATCAACACCTAAAATACATACTCTATTGGTACCATTTCTGTTGGAGATTTTGATAAAATTTATTGACATATGAGAGGTGAAGTCGATGTCAATATTACAAAAGTTATTTATTATTTAAATTTTTTATAAATAAAATTTTTTAAAAATTTAAATAATAAATAACTTTTGTAATATTGACATCGACTTCACCTCTCATATGTCAATAAATTTTATCGAAATCTCCAACAGAAATGGTACCAATTGCCTCCAGTTCCAGGAGAACTCCAGTTCCAGGGGAATCTGAGACCCTCTTCTGACCTCCGTGGCATCGCACGACACGGGTGCGCAGACCTGCATGCAGACAATACATTCATACACATAAAAATAAATAAATAGGGGCTGGAGAGATGGCCTAGCGGTTAAGAGCGCCGACCGCTCTTACAGAAACACCAAACCTTTGGACTTTTGATATTTGACTTTCAGCCTTTAGCCATATGAGAAAATAAATTTATATTGTTCTACTAGCCAGCTGGCCAATAGAATCTATTTATAGATGAACAGACATTGAATCTTTAGTTTGGTTCATTCTTGACCTAGAATATTTATTGAATGATTTGTTTTTTAAATGCTTAACATTTGTGAGAATGACTTTGGTTTCCCTTGAGACTGTCTTTGATTTCATACTGCCCTCAGCACACTTTTGAATGGCAAGAGTTTTTAAAACTCATTAGCCTCACATTCTGATCATTTATTTAATGAATGTAGACTATTACTTTATATATGTAAGATTTCATTTAATCCTTTTGAGTATATTACTTAGTCTGTTCCTGAAATTATTTCTGCTTCTTGGCATGCTATTAATATAACGGTGATTTCTTTTTTTGAACTGTATAGCTTCCAGATACTAAACATTGGTTTTGTCTTGGTAAATATACTTGTGAGTGGCATTTCTCTTATTTACCTGCTGTTACATATGACATAAAGAAAATTACCTGGGGAAAATCACATGTGATATACTTACCATACAAACAATTTCTCCAGCACACGTCTATACCTTAAGATAAAAAAATATAACATTGCAGAAAGAGACATTAATCTTGGTTAATTTCTTGTTATGTATTTAGTAGATATTCAGTGTAAAGAAACACACGCCAATCCAATTTCAGCAATGTCTATTATTTTTATTCTTAAATTTTTTTCATTTAGGTAATGTATGAGTATAATTTTAAATGAAATATTCTAATGGAGAATAAACGTGATTAAAAAGTTTGAACTAAAGCAGTTCAGTTTTGTTAAAAACCTTGCAAATGCAATTACCATCTACGTTTATGCCCAAACTTTTCATGAAATGAACTGATTTACTCTAGAAAAGCAGACAGCCAAAGCAGCTAGGAACTTTTTGGATCCTCTCTTTTAATTGTGTTTAATACCCTGCTCATTTGTAATCAGGAGTCCAGTTTCAAGATGAAAATTGCTTGGTAGTATTTCTTGGTCAGTTATTTAAGTTGTATTTATCTATTTATCTATATACAAAAATATGAACATATAATGAAGCAGAACAAATCAAAAGAAAATTATAATTCTATAATATCAGGAGAAACAATTAGGATATGATAATTGTATTAATAAAAAAAATAATCAAATATTTTGCCCGACATATTTGAACTTCTTATGATTCTAGAAAATATTTAAGACTGCTTGGAAGTTATGAAAAAGTAAGGCTAGAGAGAAGGCTCAGTGTAAAGGTGCTTGCCACCAGGAATGAGGGCCCGAGCTCAATCAGTAGAATACACATGGTGGAAGGAGAAACCCCCCAATAGGTCCATGGCATGCATGCAATGCACACACACACACACACACACACACACACACACCAACACACACACTCACACACAAAATTTATCAAATAAGTTTTGAAATAGTAATGTTACTTTTAACTAATAGACTTATTTTTCAAATAAAAGAATCTAAAAATGCACAGACAACCTTGGTAGAAAATGACTTTATTTAAATGTGGGTAAGAAACCTGCATGATCAAGTCTCTGAAGGTGATAGGGACATTGTGAGTCATTTTGGAAATGTAAATATTCGTTTGTTCTTTCCCAATAAGCAAACCGTCCTAATGATGAGTCATTGGCAACTTGGCATCATATTTTATTTCAATTTACCCAAATCACAGAGCAGCTACTATCTATAGCAATTATGAATCAACTAACAACTTTGACAAGTTTAGAATTTTGACGAGACAAGGATTAGGGTACTTGATAAGCTGTCTTATACCAAGATTGAATTATTAGAACAAAGTTCCCATACTTCTTAGAAATCAATATCAATCTATCTATCTATCTATCTATCTATCTATCACATCTATCATCTTTCTATCTCTCTCTCGCTCATATATATATATATATGTATATATATGTGTATATATATGTATATATGTATATGTATATATATGTATATATGTATATGTGTATATATATGTATATGTGTATATAATTATTATGATATATATGTATATATATGTATATGTGTATATATATGTATATGTGTATAATATGTATATGTAGATATGTAATATATATATATGTATAATGTATATAGTATATGTATATATATATGTATATATATATGTAATATATAGTATATTGTATATATATGTAGTATATATATATATGAGCCAGAGAGAGGTATAATCTCTCTCTCATATATAGATATGAGTGAGAGAGAGAGATTATACCTCAGCAATATTTGGATACAGATTCAACTAGGACTGGTGGCATCTGTTTTCAAGAAAAAAAAAAGATTATTGTCAGGTGATAAAAGACATAATGCAGCAAGACAGCCTCACTGTTTGGATCTGAGTATTTTTATTCTATAATCAACACCTAAAATACATACTCTATTGGTACCATTTCTGTTGGAGATTTTGATAAAATTTATTGACATATGAGAGGTGAAGTCGATGTCAATATTACAAAAGTTATTTATTATTTAAATTTTTTATAAATAAAATTTTAAAAAATTTAAATAATAAATAACTTTTGTAATATTGACATCGACTTCACCTCTCATATGTCAATAAATTTTATCGAAATCTCCAACAGAAATGGTACCAATTGCCTCCAGTTTCCGGAGAACTCCAGTTCCAGGGGAATCTGAGACCCTCTTCTGACCTCCGTGGAATCGCACGACACGGGTGCGCAGACCTGCATGCAGACAATACCATTCATACACATAAAATAAATAAATAGGGGCTGGAGAGATGGCCCTAAGCGGGTAAGAGCGCCGACCGCTCTTACAGAGGACCCGGGTTCGATCCCCAGCACCCACATGCGGCCAGAAAACCGTCTGGAAACTCCAATTCCAGGAGAACTCCAGTTCCAGGGGAATCCGACAACCCTCTTCTGACCTCCGCGGATTGCACGCACACGGGTGCACAGACTTGCTTGCAGACAAATACATTCATACACATACAGAAAGTAAATAAAAAAATTAATAAAAAAAATTTAAAAAAAATAAATAAATAAATAAAAATTAAAAAAAATTATTTATTTTTTAATATTTTTTTTTAAATTTTTATTTATTCCATATGTGATGAATGTACTGTCTGCATGCAAATTTGTGCACCCGTGTCGTGCAATGCCGCGGAGGTCAGAAGAGGGTCCGGATTCACCTGGAGCTGGAGTTCTCCTGGAATTGGATTCAGACGTTCTCGGCCGCCATTGTGGGTGCTGGGGATCGAGCCCGAGCCCGGGTCCTCTGCAAGAGCGGTCGGCGCTCTTAACCGCTAGGCCATCTCTCCAGCATGTGTATGAATGTACTGTCTGCATGCAGGTCCGTGCACCCGTGTCGTGCAATGCCGCGGAGGTCAGAAGAGGGTCTTGGATTCCCCTGGAACTGGAGTTCTCCTGGAATTGGAGTTACAGACGGTTCTCAGCCGCCATGTGGGTGCTGGGGATCGAACCCGGGTCCTCTGCAAGAGCAGTCAGTGCTCTTAACCACTAGGCCATAAATTTTATATTTATGAGTATACTGCTGGGAAGTATGTTAAGTGCACCAGGTTCTACCATTTTTCATTACTATTGATGTAGTGCAATTTCAATATAAGTTGCTGATGAATGTCTTATTTTATTTCTGCCCCTTTGGGAACATAGTGCTATCATTAAATTCTGTCAGTTTCTTTCATTTGAAAGAGTCCTGTGATATTTATTTCAATATTTCTTTGTTCTCATTCCTATATTTGATTCTCTTTTGAGAAGAATTTGAGACATCTATTTTTTTCTCATTTATATTTCATTTATATTTTTGGTTCCTATTTATTTTATAATTTCATTGACCTGTCCTGAACTCATTATGTTTACTTTATTTGTCTAATATATTATTTTATTATTTCAAAGACATTATTTGTGAAATTCTTGATAAGTTTTTCTTTTTTTTTTTTAATTAATTTTTTTGATGCTTTGTGCATTTCATACATTTTTCCATTCAGTTCAGGCTTATTTTCCCTTCCCTCCCCCCCCCANATTTCACCTGGGAAGCTGGAGTTCTTCCTGAATTGAGTTTCAGACGAGTTCTCGGCCGCGCATGATGGGGTGCTGGGATTCGAGCCCGAGCCGGGTCCTCTGTAATGGCGGTGGCGCTCTAACCGCTAGGCCATCTCTCATGCACTTGGTATGAATGTACTGTCTGCATGCTAGGGTCTGTGCCACCCGTGTCGTGCAATGCGCGGAGGTCAGAAAGGAGGGTCTTTAGGATTCCCTGGAACTGGAGTTCTTCCTGGATATTGGAGTTACAGAACGGTTCTCAGCCGCCATGTGGGTGCTGGGGACTTCGAACCCGGGTCCTCTGCAGAGAGCAGTCAGTGCTCTGTAACCACTGGGCCATAAATTTTATATTTATGAGGGATATACTGCTGGGAAGTGATGTTAAGTGCACCAGGTTCTACCATTTTTCATTACTATTGATGTAGTGCAATTTCAATATAAGTTGCTGATGAATGTCTTATTTTATTTCTGCCCCTTTGGGAACATAGTGCTATCATTAAATTCTGTCAGTTTCTTTCATTTGAAAGAGTCCTGTGATATTTATTTCAATATTTCTTTGTTCTCATTCCTATATTTTGATTCTCTTTTGAGAAGAATTTTGAGACATCTATTTTTTTCTATTATATTTCATTTATATTTTGTTCTCTATTTATTTATATAATTTTCCAATTGACCTGTCCTGAACTCATTATGTATTACTTTATTTTTAATATATTTATTTTATTATTCAAGACATTATTTGTGAAAATTCTTGATAAGTTTTCTTTTTTTTTTTTTAATTAATTTTTTTGATGCTTTGTGCATTTCATACATTTTTCCAATTCAGTTCAGCTTATTTCCCTTTCCTCCCCCCCCCCACCCCATCCCAGATCATGCATTCTGCCATAACTGTCCTGCATCTTTCTCTCAGTTTTTTTTTTCATTTTTAGCTATAAGTGATAATCCATGAGTACAAGCATCCTTCATGCAAAACCTATCTGCAGGCTGTTGTGCCCAAACACCTACAGCCCCACCATCCAGTGGGGGGTGACAGGTTGTTTGTTCAATCAAGTTGATCAAATGAGTGTCCAGACTACATTGCTGTAGTTTCACCATTCACCCCAATCGCAGCCCTTACATTCTACCACGCCCCCTCTTCCGCAGGTTGTTCCCTAGGCTTAGAAAAGGGGCACAGGTGGATGAGAGGTAAAACAGTCCACTCTCTCTGGAGCTGTTGACTTGGACTCTGGTCAATTCTGGCTGTTTCCTTTCATGGGCTGACAGTCTGTCCAGGAATAACCTTTCGATCCTACTAATGATAAGTTTTCTTTATTCTCTCTATCAGGAATGTTTGGATCTTACGATTATGTTTCTTTTGCTTCTTTGCTCTGTTTGAACACTTGAGTTTCATTTAGTTCAGATTTTATGTACCTGTTTCTGGATGTTACATCATCTATTCGTGGTGGTATGTTCAGCTTCTTGGATTTGCTGAGTCTATTGGGACTATTTACTCCCATGTGAGCTTTGTACATTTGGACTACAGACAGTAGAGGTATTATATGGAGTTCATCAGATGTGGTGGCATTCCTAGGGACAGTTTGTCATCAATATCTATCAGGGTCCTTTGGGCTTTACTGTTACTGTTCTGGGCCTGTATCTCAAGTTAGTGAGAATTTCTACATCACGGGTGTGGAGTTACTAGACTGTTTGGAATTAGTTGAGGGGAATTTTCAAATCATTCATCAGTGCTGTAAATCCACTTCTCAGTCTATGGGTTGTCAAAATGTACAGGATATATTAAGTTTTAAATAAGATCAGGTGGTGGTGAAATCAATGATTCAAGAATGTGCAATGACAAAAAGCAGAGACAAAAGGAGCAGAAACACATGAAGGCCAGTTAAATGCCACCATGGAAGTCTCTGAATGGCACATATAATAGGAAAGAAGGACAGGGTTTATCTTGACCTTGAATTAATCTTGTGTGTAACATATATGAGTGTATCTTGATTTATTTTTTTATTATTTTCTTTACAATTTATTTATATGAATGTATTCCTTGCATTATGTGAGTGCACCTCTGACATGCAATGCCCAAAGATTTCTGAAGACCTTGTAGGATCCCCTGGAACTGTAGTAACAGATGATTATTAGCCACCAAGTGGGTGCTGGAAATCAAGCCCAGGTACTCTGCAAGAGAAGCCAGTGCTCTTAACCATTGGGCCATCTCTCCAGTCACAAAGTGTGTCTAACTTTGGCAGTTTTATTGTTTTTTTATTACTTTGTATATGGATTACTATGTATAGTGTTTGCATTGCTACAAACTTATTTCCTACTGGTTTTTCAGATCCTTTCCTGATTTCTCTCTTCATCTCTCAGAAGACAAGTTTTGTCTTTAAAATTAGGTTAATGCTTCTTGTTTTGACCTTGAAATATTTTTTTTTCTTTCTGGCTCTAGGTCACAAATAGAATGGGACTGATTGAGGTCAAAGCCAACATAACTGGAAAATAAGTCATGAATGAATATAGATCCAATTGTAAGTATAAAATATTATTAAATATCTATATAGCTCTATTATCATAGCATTAATCATAACAAGTCTATAGTTTTTATCTTCAGGCCTGCGTAGTGTCTGGCACTACACCATTTTCTTTAACACATGCACATTATAATTCAAATTAGCTGTTAGATTAATAGAATGTATAATCTTCTGCCTCTGTGGAGTTGATTTTAAGGACTCTGAACTCTGGTTAAAATACTTTGTGCCGTTTTTCAGACTTTATCAGGTATAATTACACAGACTTTACCTGTCAGTCTGGGGACAGCTACCCTACCCAGATTTGGTGGCAAGGACCTGCGCCCAAGGAGGATGTTTAGAGTCATTCTCTTGATGCTCCTGGATGAAACCAAATATGCAAGCATTCATGGGACCTCAGTAAATAACCAAATAAGTTAACACTTATAAATATATAACTTATGTTAGACCGTTTTTACCTTAAAAAATTTTCTAATTGCTGTGAAAAAAAAAAAGAACAAAAACTCACCAAATCCTCCTTTAGGGAGGAAAGTTTATTTGGCTTCCAAGTACAATCCATTATCAAGGGAAACCAAGCATGAGCTCAGAGCACAGACCAGATAGGAACAGTGCATACTGGCTTGCGTCCCTGGCCAGTGCTAAGCCTGATTTCTTTCTTTTTTTTTCTTTTGGTCTTTTTCGATACAGGGTCTCCCTGTAGTCCCAGCTGTCCTGGAACTTGCTCTGTAGACCAGGCTGGCCTTGAACTCGCAAAGATCCACCTGCCCCTGCCTCCAGAGTGCTAGGATTAAAGGTGTGCACCACCATGCCTGGCTAAGCCTGATTTCTTTTCTTTGTTCTTTTTTTTTTTTTTATGAATGTACTGTCTGCATGCAAGTTTGCGCACCCGTGTTGTGCAATGCCGCGAAGGTCAGAGAGGGTGTCGGATTCCCCTGGAACTAGAGTTCTCCTGGAATTGGAGTTTCAGACGGTTCTCGACAGCCATGTGGGTGCTGGGGATCGAATCCGGGTCCTCTGTAAGAGCGGTCGGTGCTCTTAACCACTAGGCCATCTCTCCAGCCCCTAAGCCTGATTTCTTACAGAAAACAGGACAACTGCCCACAGCGGCCTGGGCCCTCCCACAGCACTCAACAATCAAGAAAATGTTCCACAGACATGGTCTCAAACCAGCCCAATGGAAACAGTTCCTCGGTCAAGGATCCCTCAAACCAAGTGCGTAAAGTTGGCAACCAAAGCTATCGAACCCAAATTTTGAAGGAATTTGTCAGCAAAAGACAACAATGATAACCATATTGCATTATTTGATCATCAGGTGAGATGTTCCTATCTCTGAGAAGTAACTAACACTTTCTTGGACACGTGTGGCCCCGGCCCAGCATCATCATCACTAAGTGGTATCTTATGCAGAGGTTTCTTCATTGTGAAACGAGGGAAGAAAATCTGAATATGCTTTATCAGCTCCAACTCAATAATCAGTATGTTTCCATTCATATCCTTAACATCTCTCCTTCAAGCCAATAGGTTACTAAATTACAAGAAAGTTTTCTTTATGGCTCCCTTACCAGTGGGACCGCTATACGATCCATCTGACTCCCTAAGGACCACTCTTCCCTGGGGGAAAGGGAACAGAGGAATAATCATCTTCTAATTTATTCTCTTCAGTTCATTTATGCTTGCATTGTTAATGATTTATTTGTAACTTTCATTTGGGCTTTTTGCTGCTTTAAGATATTAGTTTATCAACACGAAGCAGGTGACAGGTGAGTTCTAAGCCTGCTTTACTCTCTTACGACCTGTCTCTGGTTTTGAAAAGCTGTCCCTCCTATTATGTGTGTCCTAACTCTCTAATATACCAACAACTCTCAGGGAACACCTGACATCATCTACGCTGAATTAAAAATATTAGGAACAGACAATCTTCAAAAGGCACATGAACAGTAAGAGAAACAAGAAATCATCGCTGCAAGAGGCCAACGGAGCAGTTTTTGTTATAATATACTTCTCCCATAAAAAGTGTTTTAAGTGATTTCTTCACATTGAACTGAATTACGTGTTATTAACATTGTTGAACTCTGAGTATGAAGTAAGAAGGTTAAATAAGCTTCTGTCTCTTTGAAAAGCTGCACAGGAAGGCACATCAGAATTTCCCATTGTTATTAAACTACATTAAAGTAAATCCAATAAATTTTGAGTGGGCAACATAGTCTCCCAGGCCATCTAGAATCACGTCCTTAATTATAAAAAAATAAAATAATAATAAAACTAAAACCACTTAGCCTGCAGAAATCCCCAAAGAGAAGACTTCCCATTGGTGTTTGGCAAAGTCAGTGATTTTTAAAATGGGCGTTTCCTTCATTAAAACATAAGAATGAAATATATTGGATTTTAAAGTGTTATTTACAGGGGCATGTGCAAATACAGTACCCCATTGCCACAAATTACACAACTGAGTTTCCTGCATATGAGTATGGGGACGTTAATCACTGGGGTTGGCACAGCTGCACTGCAATGGATGAGCCTCTCCCGAAGTGAACCACCTTCCTTGTCAAGTCATCTCCCCTGTGAGGTTAGGATGGACATAGTTCTGATCCTTCCTCTCTTAGCAAGAGATTCATTATCTGAATCTCAAAGATAGAACTTTTTTTCAACAAATTAGAGTTTTCTTTTTTTTTAAATTTTGTCTTATTTCGACTCATTAGAAAATATTTTTGAAATTGAGCAGGGTCTGAAAACCAATTATAAAGTAAATTATTGATATTTAACTCAGTGGAGGAATATTTGTTAATTTGTTTTAAAATTAAGTATACATTAAAAATAATGTTTTAGGATAGTGTCTCCCTGCAGTCCCAGCTGGCCTGGAACTCCTATGTAGATCAGGCTCCAGTCAGTCAGATAAAGATCTGCCTGCCTCTACTTCACCAATGCTGGGATTAAAGGAATGTGCCAGCACACCTGGCTTTAAAATAAAATTTAAAATGCATTTCTAGGTAAGATGGGAGAGTGGAAACCCTCATCAGTGTGGTTCAGTAAATGGAAACAATTATACACAGTAATCTTTCTTTCATATTAAGGGTGAGATAACTATAAACAAGTTTATGAAGCTTAGATCTCTTCAAGGAAGCAGTATATTCCACCATATCACATTTCTATTTCTTTGTAGAAAGAAATATAGCATTCCAATTCATAGATATATCAGCTTATTTCATTTTCAGGAAAATTCATAAAATATTTCTAGTCTTTTACTATTACAGATGGTTCTTTATTCAGAATATATTATTTTACAGGAAAAATAATCTTAACCATTGAGTGAAATTATCTTAAAATGTTAACATATGGTAAAATTTAAACATATTTTGTGAGTTTAGATAGAGTGGATATTTTACACAAGGGGAGATGCATTATTTCTCACAATAGTTGGTAGGAACTGGAAGGCACTAGGAAACAAAAGGGGGCTCTCATGAACTCATTCTTACACTATGTACAGCATATCAAGCTAGTTCATTCAGGAGATCAAGATGGCTCATTTTAAACATTTCATCACATTCTAAGGCCAGTGACCTAATTATCAGTAATCTGTTAAGTGACTATGAATGAGAAAATGAATATAAAGTACAGTGAATGGTATCAGAAAGCTCTGAATGAATTATTTCTTCATATTGTTTTAAAGTAAGAAGTCATTAGGAATGTAAGGTTGACATATATAATTCAGAATAACTAAAGGGCCTGTGAGAAGAGATGAAAACATGAAATGGGTTTCTATAACTAACTCTATGAGCATGAGATGGGTGTAAATTGTGACTCCCCACTTTTTATTGTATTTATATCGCTCTGTTGTATGGACTTGTATATTGTATTGTTTTTATGTATTTGAAATAAGTTGGCTAAGTAATTGAAACTTTAAAAGTCAAATTTAAACCAAAATAATGACTTTTATAACAAAAGAGGCTTGCCTGGGAAGAAGATTCACAATATTTTATTAAATCTGGAGACAGGCATTCACTCTGTAAACAATGCTGGCCCAACTCATAGTGATCCTTCAGCCTGACCTCTCTGGTATTATACAAATGATACTTATAATGAGTAATCTTCCACGTATATGGGATGTTTGTCTTATAAAAATTACTAGAAAACTAATGTTTCATCTATAATTATGGTAATTGTTAAGAAATCATAGTTTTAATTCTGTCCAGTTTAATTATAGCTAATGTGTACACCTAATCAGAAAGGTCAATAAATTATTATCTTTATTATTTGACCTTACTAGATGCCTCAAGACAATTCATTCAGGAAATGTTGCCAGTTGAGAGAATAAAAATGATTTTCTCCGTTGGAACTGATATAATTTGGGTTAGAATAAAGAAAGACAAACACTCTATGGCAGGATTTTCTCCATCAGAACTGATATAATTCTGGTTGATATAAACAAAGGCAAAA
The DNA here is from genome assembly GCA_009823505.1 of Rhizomys pruinosus. Taxonomy (NCBI): domain Eukaryota; kingdom Metazoa; phylum Chordata; class Mammalia; order Rodentia; family Spalacidae; genus Rhizomys; species Rhizomys pruinosus. The sequence continues at coordinate 727,266 of VZQC01004118.1, forward strand.
TCTCCATGGCAGGGAGAAAAAGAAGAAGACAAGGACAGCTGAGTTTATACACAAAAGCAGCAGTGTTTGCAGAGCATGTATGAAGTGAGTGTGAGTTAAGGGCTTTGAAGTACCAAGCACTAACCTAGAGACTGAATTCTGAGCTCGGACTGAAAAAGTAAAAATGCAAAAACCCTGACTAACCATGATATTAAGGAATTAGGAAAGTGAAAGTCACCTTAGTTGGTGCTTGTGACTATGTCTTCCAAGGAGCTGAGCATTATTAAAAAGGAAATCTCCCCTTGTTTAAAAAATCCAACTTTATCAAAACATAAAAATATAGAGATTTTATAAATACGTTAACATTTATGATAATTTCAATGACTATTTAAGATTATTATTTTCATGTATTTTTCCATAGTTATTTCACCCCAAATGAGTCATTTCTTAGTTTCCTCATTTTCATGTTAAATATATGTTTTAAGCAATAAAGAAGTCCTGAAATCTTTACTTGGTTTACATGGCTGTATAGGATTTGCTGTGATTATATTTTCTTTCCTCTATTTGTAAATACTTAACAATTTATAGTCTGACATGTGCTTCTCCAATATTCTCTTGATCATAAACTATAACTACCTATTGATAGCTTAATATATTATAATAAGTCTTGGCAGTGTGGTGGAGCCACTCAGCAGGTGATGGAATCACATTTGGCCATGGAAGCCTATAGCAGTAGGGCTGAGCAAACAAGCACACAGCAGCACAGAGCAGCAGGGTGGAGCCAGGGTGCCATCCAGCAGGTGGTGGCATCAGTGCAGCAGGTTGGAGAAAGCTTCTTCTCCCAAAAGACACAGTGCCAGCAGCCCAGCTAAGGCAGGCCCACAGGAGGAACCAGGCTGAGCTTGATCACACAGAGTAATAGCCTGGCCCCTGCAGGCCACTGCATATGCCTACAGCCAAGGCAGGGGAACTGGTAGGCTCACATCATGCAGGACAAGGTTCAACCCAACCTGATTGTTACTGGACCAGATCTCTGGAGAAGGTCCAGACCAGAAGGACGAGAGCTAGCTGTTCCTTCCAATACAAGAGCAAAAGTGAAACTCTGAAGCCTAGACCAGCCAGCCCTTCATAACTAATAAGGCAATTACTCCAAGCAGCAAGAGAGAAATTGATGAAGGTATAGCTGCTAAAGTACAAACCTAGAGCAAAAATGCAAATGGAAAATAAATGGAAGCATAGCAATATACATCTCTCAATAATAACCTTAAATAGTAATTGTCTGAACTCTCCAATCAAGACATATAGACTAGGAGAATTGATTAAGAAATTTAATCAAATATACAAAAAAATTGAATCCATATTTTTGTTGTCTAAAAGAAACCCATCTCACCTTTGAGGACACGTACCATCTTAAGGTGAAAGGATGGAAAAAATATACCCCTAGCAAATGATACCACAAAGCAAGCAGGAGTTGCTATTCTAATATCAGACAAAATAGACTTCAAATGAAAAATAATCAGAAGAGATGAAGAGGGTCACTACATATTTATCAAAAGAACAATTAACCATGAAGATTTCACAATCATATATATATATAAATATTTATATTATATATATATATATATATATATATGCACCAAATTCTGGTGCAACAAAATTCATAATTACAATTCTTCAGGACTTCAAGGCACAGATTACTCCCAGGATAGTAATAGTGAGAGACGAGACTTCAATACCTCACTTAGCCCATTGGACAGATTAATTGGAAAGAGAATGAACAGAGAAACATCTGAACTGAGCAATACAATTCACCAAATATACCTAATATTCCAGCCAAACACCAAAGAATATGCTTTCTACTTGGCATCCCATGGAATATTCTCCAAATCAACCATATACTGGGACACAGAGCAAACCTCAACAAATACAAAATAATTTAAATAATTCCATGCATTCTTTTTTTACATTTTAATTTCTCTTGCTTCCTGTCACTGCATTAATTTTTATAACATCTTTCAGACTGCCTTGTTTTCGTCCATGCTCTCCAACATCTATTGCGCAGTAAATGTCCCATTTGCCTGTAGTTTCTACTTTTAAATGATAAAAAGTTAATTGTGACTCTCTAAAATTTTAAATCTGTATTACTTTTTTAACATTTCTCTTTTTTATTCCAACATCTTTTTTGATATAATATTTTTATTAATGTTTTGTGTATTTCTTTTTTAATGCTTTTATTGATGTTTTGTGTATTTCAGACATCTTTTTTTAATTATTATAGCAAACATTATTTTATTTATTTATTTATTTACATAATTTTTTTTTATCAAATCTAGGCCCGTGTCCCCCACCCTATCCCCCCACCCCACCAGAGCTCATGCATTCTGCCAAACATGCTTTCCATCTCTTTCTTAGTCTTTCTCAATATTCTCCATGTGGAAGTTGACTGTTTTGAGCAGAAGTTCACTGCTTCAGTCAGTTCTTTGATGTAGTCCTTTCTGCTGTTGTTGTTGTTGCTGTTGTTTCCAATATGCATCACTCCCAACTGCTTTGGACAAAAGTTCAAGGGGCCGTTCACAAGAAATACATACAACTAGGTAATTGGCACTAGCATCCACAGATGAGGGATACCATTCATCGTTTGTTTTTCTGGGACTGTGTTACTTCACTCAGCATGATGTCCTCTAGCTCCAGCCATTTTCCTGCAAAGCTCATGATGTTATCTTTCTTTACTGCTTCATAGAACTCCATTGTGTAGACGTACCACATTTTCTCTATCCACTCATCAGTTGAGGGGCATTTGGGTTGGTTCCAGCTCCTTGCTACTGTGAAGAGAGCTGAAATAAACATGCCCATGCATGTATCTCTGCAGTGGGGTGAGTCTTGAGGGTACATGCCTAGGAGTGGTATGGCTGGGTTGGGTGGCAAGTTCATTCCAAGTCTTCCAAGGCTTCTCCACACTGCTTTCCATAGTGGCTGTACTAGTTTATATTCCCACGAGCAGTGGATGAGTGTTCCCCTTCCCCCACAACTTCTCCAGCACTTGGTATCATTTGTTTTCTTGATCCTAACCAGTCTTATTGGAGTAAGATGATCTCTTAAAGTGGTTTTGATTTGCATTTCCGTAATGATTAGTGATGTTGAACACTTCTTAAGGAGTTTCTCAGCCATCTCTAATTACTGTGAAGTCTCTGTTCAGCGCTTTGCTCCATCTATTGAGTGGGTCATTTGTTTTCTTTTTTCTTTGTTTTTTGAGTAGTTTATATATTCTGGTAATCAATGCTTTGTCAGATGTTTCTGCGGTGAAGGTTTCCTCCCACTCTGTGGGATTTCTCTTCACTTCCTTGATTGTTTCTTTTGATGTACAGAAGCTTTTGAGTTTAATGAGGTCTGATTTGTCAATTTTCGACCTTAATTCTTGCACAGCTGCTGTCTGATTTAGGAAGTCTTTTCCTACACCTATGTCTTGTACTCTGCTGCCCACTTTTTCGTCTATCACCTCCAGACCTTCAGAGTTTGGGGTTTCATGTCGAGGTCTTTGATCCATCTGGAGTTGACTTTTGTACAGGGTGAGAGGTAGGAGTTTAATTTCATTCTTCTACAAGTGCTGATCCAGTTTTGTCAGCACCACTTGCTGAAGATGCTATCTTTTCTCCACTGTGTCTTCTTGGCCCCCTTATCAAATATGAGATGGCTGAAATTGTATGTGCTCAGGTTTGGAACTTCGGTTTTGTTCCATTGGTCAGCAGGTCTGTTTTTGTGCCAGTACCAGGCTGTTTTTATGGATATAGCCCTGTAGTATAGTTTTGAGTCTGGTATAGAGATCCCCTTTGTGTAGCTCTTTTTCTTTTTTTTATTTAATTTATATTTATTTATTTATTTTTTATGTGTATGAATGTTACTGTCTGCATGTAGGTTTTGTGCCCCCGTGTAGTGCCCAATGGCAGAGGTCAGAAGAGGGTCTCATTTTCCCCTGGAACTGGATTCTCCATTTAATTGGAGTTACAGACGGTTCTCAGCCCGCCATGTGGGGGCTGCCTGCGGTCGAACCCGGTCCTCTGAAAAGAGCGTCGACACTTCTTTAAACTCTAGGCCATCTCTCCAGCCCCCTGTGTAGTTCTTTTCTACTAGGGTTGTTATTGGCTATTCTGGGGCCTCTTTTGTTTTTCCAAAATGACTTTAAGAATTTTTTTTTCCAAGACTGTGTGTAAAAAACTTCTGGGGATTTTGATTGGGAATTAGCATTAATCCTTATACAAGAGTTTCATGTAGAATGGTCATTATTTACAATGTTAATTTTCCCAATCCGATGAGCATGGGAGGTTTTTTCCAATCTTCTTGATGTTTCTTTCAATTTCTTTCTTTAACAGGGATTAAAATTATGTTGTGTAGAGATCTTTGGTCCTTTGGTTATGTTTGTTCTAGGTATTTTATTGTTTTGAGGCTATTTGAGTGAGTGGGAAGGTCTCTTTTTTTAATTCTTTCTTTTCTTCTTTCTTTTTGTGTAAATTATTTTTTTGGTTAATTTTTTTTTTTTTCTCCTGCCACTTTGGTGAAGCTGTTTAATATTTTCCTAGGAGTTTTCTGTGAGAGTTTTTTAAGCATCCCCTTAAGTAAACAATCATTCATCAGCAAATAGGGATAGCTTTGACTTCCTCTTTCCAATTATTAAACTCCTTTAATTTCTTTTTCTAGCCTTATTGCTGATCAGAGTGTTTTCAAGCACCTATATGAGAGGAGTGGTGACAGGGGGGCAACCTTTGCCGAGATTTCCTACCTTTAAATGGAATGTTTCTGTCATTTCCTCCATTTAGGATGGATATTGGCTGTGGTTTTCTGTATATAGTCTCTGATTACATTGAGGAATAATCCTTCCAATTCCAATTCCCTCATAGGGACTTAAGCAGAAGGGATTCTGGATTTTGTCCAAAGCTTTTTCAGCATCAATGAGATAGATGGATGATGGTGTTTGTCTTTCATTCCATTTATGTTTTTGATGATGTTTATTGATTTTTGTTATGCTGAACATCCCTGCTTCTGGTATAATACACGGTCATGATGGGATGATCTTCTTGTTTGGGTCTGTATGCATTTGCCAGATAACATTGTTTGAATTTGGCATCGTGTTCATTAGGAATGGTTCTATAATTCCCTTGTTGTATCTTTGCCTGGTTTTTGGTAATAGATGTGATAATTGGCTTCAATAGAAGGATTTGGAGATATTCCCTCTGCTTGATATCACTTCTATAAAATTTCGTTATTAATGGTTGTTCTTTTTGAAATGTTTCATAGATATTTGCTGTTTAGGGTGTAATTTTCAGCTAGAGGTCTATGAGGTCCATTTGTATGTGTATCATATATCGTTCAGCTTCAGATGTCTTCTGTTTATACTTTCTATTGGTCTTGACACTATCAAAGGATTCAGTGGGGTATTGGAGTCCCACTATGAGTGTACGGGTGTTAGTGTGTGACTTGTAGTCCTAGAGGGATTTTTCTTTTAAAAAGTTTTGGATGCACCAGAGATTGGTGCATATTATTTCATAATTGTGAAATCTTGGTGAATTTGTTCCTTTGATAAAAATGTAAGAGCTTCTGTTTGTCTCTCTGATTTCTTTTTTATTTGGAAGTCATTTTTGTCTGATTTTAAAATAGCCAACACCTGCTTTCTTTTTTGGTTACATTTGCTTTGGATACTTTTTTCCACCCTTTCACTTTAAGGTGGTGCCTGTCATTGAAGTAAGATGTGTTTTCTTGGTAGACACATATCAGATGGATTTGTTTCCTAATCCGAATCTCCCAGTCATATGTCTTTTTGATTGGGGAATTAGTCCATTAATTATTTTAAGGTTATGACTTAGAGAGTTTGGTTGCTTCCTTTTGCCTTATTATCCATTTGGTTGGGTTTGGGTTTAGGTTTCATACTTCTGCAGTTTTTTTATTTTTCTTTTTTTTTTTTTTTTTTTTTTTTTTGTGGGTGTTGTCTTTCTTCTGTCCTTTTGAATTGCTTCAAGTATTCTCTGAAGGGTGGCTTGCTGGACCATGTATTTTTTCATCTTGTTTATGTCATGGAAGATTTTTCTTTTCTTCCTTCAACTGTAATTGACATTTTCGCTGGGTATAGTAACCTTGGTTGGCATCTATTGTCCTTTAACACTGGGAATGCTTTGCTCCACGTTCTTCTTGCTTTCATAGTTTGCACTGAGAAGTCAGTTGTAATTCTGATAGGTTTCCCCTTATAGGTCACTTGTTTTTCTCTTGTGGCTTTAAGGATTTTGTCTTTGGGTGTCTAGCATTTTAGCTATGATGTGGCATGGAGAGTTTCTTTTTTGATCTTGTCTTTTTGGAGTTCTATGTGCTTCTTGTATTTATATTGGTTTTTCTTTTTTTAGTTTGGGGAAGTTTTTTTTTATTTCCTTTTTCATTTCCTCTTCTGATTACCTTAGTATTTCTACTTTCTTTTGGAGCTTCTCAATCTCTTCCTGTAGCTCTTTTCTTCGCTGGTTGGTTTCCTCATCTTTTTAAGCATGGGATCTTTTCAGTGTTTCTACTTCCTTCCAGAGTTTGTCATTCTCTCTCTCTAGGTTCTTCTTGAGTTCTTCATTCTCTTTTCTTAGTTCTTTGATTTGCTCTTTATAATCTTGTAGTTCTTTAAGTATGTTCACAATTGTGTTTCTCATATCTGTGTCCTGGGCCATCCCCAGGGGCATCCCACTATAGGAATCTTCCATAGGTTTGGTAGAGCTTAGTGCTGGATTAGTGTGCCCCTTTCCTGTGTTGTCTCTTCTTCGTGTTCTTGGCATATGGGTTTCTCCTTGCCTGTATTCCAATGTGAGTCCCAAATGCCTCTTCACTGTGTTGAAGGCTTGTTTTGCTTGCCTCCTTCAGATGCCTTCATAATCCCAGTTGGCGGGAGGGGGGGTTCTCTTTAGCCTGTGCCCCAGTACCTGTGCTTCAGCTGGTCTTGGTAGATCTCAGATCTCAAGACTCACACAACCCTACCTTTTATACCAGCTGGGAAGATAATTCCACCCCCACAGCCACAAAAGGCAATTAAGCCAAAGACAACTGGATTAACTACATTAAGTCAATCAACAATCAGCCTTGCTGAAATATCCAGTTCCCACCTACCTTCCTGCGCTTCAGCTGGTCTTGGGAGATCTCACATCATTTTTAAATTTTTTTAAATTTTCTTTATTTTTTATGTGTATGAGTGTACTGTCTGCATGTAGGTCTGTGCACCCATGTCCTGCAATGCTGCGAAGGTCAGAAGAGGGCGTCAGATTCCCCTGGAACTGGAGTTAAAGATGGTTCTCAGCAGCCATGTGGGTGCTGGCGATCGAACACGGGTCCTTTGCAAGAGCAGTTATTGCGCTTAACCACTAGGCCAACACTCTAGCCCCTCAGACATCATTTTTTAGTTCAATTTAGACATATTACCCTCCACTCTCAGATATCATCTCACTCTGATACAACTGGCTAAGATTATGAAAACAAAAGACACCAAATGCTGGAGAGGTTGTGGGGAAAGGAGAACAATCATCCACTGCTGGTGGGAATGTAAACTTGTGCAACCACTATGCAAAGCAGCGTGGAGAACCTGGCTGGAGAGATGGCCTAGCGGTTAAGACAGCCGACCACTCTTACAGAGGACCCGGGTTCAATCCCCAGCACCCAAATGGTGGCCAAGAACCGTCTGAAACTCCAATTCCAGGAGAACTCCAGTTCCATGGGAATCTGAGACCCTCTTCTGACCTCCACGGCATTGCACGACATGGGTGCACAGACCTGCATGCAGACAGTACATTCATACACATACAGAAATAAATAAAATAAAAAAAAATAAAGAATCAAAATGAGCCTATCACCTGACCCAGTCATACCACTCCTGGGTATATACCCACAAGAATCATCCTACTGCAAAGATACATGCAAATCCATGTTATTGCAACTCTCTTCACAATAGCAAAGAACAGCTGGAACCAACATGTCCCTCAACAAATGAGTGGATGACAAATGTGGTACATCTACACAATGGAGTACTATTCAGCAGTAAAGAAAGATGACATCATGAACTTTGCAGGTAAATGGATGTAACTTAAAGCCATTATGCTAAGTGAAGTAACACAGTCCCATGCATTCTTTCAGATCACAGTACAATAAAGCTTAATATCAACACTAGAAAGAGCACTAATATCTACAATAACTCGTGGAGACTAAAAAACACACTCCTGAATAACAAATGGGTCAAAGAGAAATAAAGAAAGAAAAGTATTCCTGCCACTAAGCAAAAAGGATGATACAACACAACAAAACCTATGGGACACTTTAAAAGCAGTCCTAATGGGGAAATTTATAACCCTAAGTGGTACATTAAGCAAACAGAAAGAACACAGATAAACAACCTAACACTGCAACGAAAAATACTTGAGAGACAACAACAAATAAATCTTAAACCCAACAGACATGGAGAAATAACAAAATCAGAGAGGAAATCAATGAAATAGAAACAGAGAAAACAATACAAAAAAAAAAATATCAATGAATCCAAGATCTGGTTCTTTGAAAGGATAGATGAGAAAGATAGACCACTAGCCCAGCTGAGCAAAAGAAAGAAAGAGCAACTCCAGTTGAAAAGGGAAACATCACAACCAATAACAAAAATATCCAGACTATCATACTGGAATACTATACAAATCTATACTCTGTTAAATTTGAAAAGCTAGGAGAAATGGATAGATATCTAAAATCTTGGAAATCATCAGAGCTTAACCAAGAAGATAGCAAAAGCCTAAACAGACCCATAATATATGAGGAAATTGAAACTGTAATAAAAAAAAAATCTCCCAACTAAAAAAAACAGCCCAGGCCCAGACGGATTCATGGCAGAATTCTATAAGGCATTTAAAGAGGACCTACAACCATCATTACTCAAATTATTCAAACTGATAGAAACAGAGAGAGATCTCCCAAATTCCTTCTATGAAGCCAATATCACTCTAATACCAAGACTAGGCAAAGATACAATCAAAAGAGAAAACTATAGACCCTTTTTTCCTTAATGAATATAGATTGAACAATTCTCAACAAAATACTTGCAAACCACATCCAGGCACAGATCTAAAAGATCACAGATCATGATTCATACGCAGGGATGACTCAACATACTTAATCTATAAATGTCATAAAGCACATTAACAGACTGAAAGATAAAAACCACATGGTTATCTCAATTGATGCAGAAAAGGCCTTGGACAAAATTGAACATGCTTTAAAGTCCTAGAGGGAATTGGACTAGAGGGAATATTCCTCAATATAATTAAAGCCATATACAACAAACCCACAGTCATCATTATTCTAAATGAGGAAAAATTAGAAGCATTCCCCTTAAAGTCAGGAACCCAGGAAGGCTGCTCCATATCTGCACAAATGAAAAAGTAAAGATGGCTGAGAAACATATTAAGGGCTGGAGAGATGGCCTAGCGGTTAAGAGAGCTGACTGCTCTTGCAGAGGACCCGGGTTCGATTCCCAGCACCCACGTGGCTGCTGAGAACTATCTTTAACTCCAGTTCCTGGGGAATCAGACACCCTCTTCTGACCTCCGAGGCATTGCACGACACGGGTGCACAGACCTACATGCAGACAGTCCGCTCATACACATAATAAAATAAATTAAAAAAAAGAAACATTAAAAAGTCACTTCTAATTAAGGAAATGCAAATTACATAATTTAAATGAATTTATATTATTTTAATTATTTCAATAAATTAAATAATTTAAATAATGTAAATGTAAATTATTTCAAACGATCAAATAATTAAGGAAACCGCTAATAATTAAGGAATACAAATTAAAACCACTTTAAAATTTCATCTTACTCTGGTAAGACTGGCTACCATGATCAAGAAAACAAAGGATACCAAATGCTGGAGAGGTTGTGGGGAAAGGAAACCTCTGCAGGGGGGATGTAAACTTGTGCAACCCCTACGGAAAACAGTGTGGAGAATTCTTTTTTTTTTTTTTTTTTTTTTTTTTTTTTGCGGTTCTTAGCCTCAGCCTTTAAAGGCTGCACTATTCCCCCAGCCCAGAGAATTCTTAAAAGACTCAAAATGAGCCTACTACCTGACCCAGTCATACCATTCTTGGGTATATACCAATAAGACTCATTCTATTACAGAGATACATGCACATCTATGTTTATTGCAGGTCTCTTCACAATAGCTAAGAGTTGGAAATAACCCAACTGTCCCTCAACTGATGAGTAGATAAAGAAAATGTGGTATATCTATCTACACAATGAAATTCTATGCAGCAGTAAAGGAAGATGACATAAATTTTGCAGGTAAATGGATGGAAATAGAAGCCATTATGCTAGGTGAAGTAACACAGTCCCAGAAAAACAAACGATGGATGATTTCCCTCATTTGTGGGTCCTAGCATCAAATCTCTATTTGTAAGGCAAACTGAATAATTGTATTTTTTCTTTTTATTTTTTAGTAAATATAATAGTTGTTATTCATCAACTTGCTATGTAATGCAGTAATGTAAAGTAATATTTTTTCTTTACCTGCACACAACTCTAATGTCAAAAGGTGAATCCATGAACATTTTTGAATTAACCTAAAGTTTATTTTCAGACATCATAATTTTGATATATGCGTGGCATGCATACATGAATATTTTGAAGCAATACAAAGTGAAAGGAACAACAACAACGACAAAAAGACTGGATCAAAGAACTGACTGAAACAGTAAACTTCTGCATGATGCAGGTAAAAAGACTGAGAAAAAGATGCAAGTCATGTATGGCGGAATGCATGAGCTCTGGTCGGGTGGGGGCCAGGAAGGGGGAAAGGGTCAACATTTGGTTAAGAAATGGTATATGAAATGCACAAAACTTCAATAAAAATATCTTGCTTGAAAGAAAGACTAAAAGGGGGCTGGAAAGATGGCCTAGCGGTTAAGGGTGACAACCACTCTTACAGAGGACCCAGGTTCGATCCCCAACACCCTCAAGGTGGCTAAGAACCGTCTTTAACTCCAGTTCTAGGGGAATCTGACGCCCTCTTCTGACCTCCGCGGTATTGCACGACACGGGTGCACAAACCTACATGCAGACAGTACATTCATACACATACAAAAATAAATTAAATTTAAAAAATTTAAAAAAGAAAGACTAAAAAATAAGTCTTACAATTTATTTCAACAAGTCTTTAACTGCCATTACTAACCACTATATATTCAGATTTTTCCGTTATAATTAATGATGTCTGTGTATCTGCTTGAAATGTCTTTCCCTATAGCTCTCTAAAACATCCCTAATATGATGAGACTGCTGGTTCTCAGCTATTTGAATGAGTGGTGGAAGATACTCAGTGACAATCTGTGGCCCTCACACACAAAGGCATATGTATACATGTATGCACACCAGAACAGACATGTGGGCTCATGTACATCACTATGTCATACACACATATCACATACATATATTTCCAAGTCTATTTATTTTTTTGTTTTTTTGAGACAGGGTCTCCCCATAGCCCCAGCTGTCCTGGAAATCACTCTGTAGACCAGGCTGGCCTTGAACTCACGGAGATCACCTGCCTCTGCCTCCTAAGTGCTAGGATTACACCTGGAAAAGTTGAAGTTTCTTAAACCAAAAGCTGTTTTAATGTAAATGAATACTTTTCTTAGTGTTTTCTCATTTTCATATTAAATATATTTTATTCATTAATGATTTTCTATTTCACACAAAAATAATTTTAATTCTTCCTTTGTGAACATTTTGGCAGCACTGTCAGTTTTTGATATATCCAATAGTTTATACCCTAAAATCTCATTTCATTCTTAATCTACTGAAACCTAGTACATCCATATGTGTTTCACTCAGGTACCCTATAAATATTTTCAATAATTCCCTTGTATTAGACAACTACTAAGTAGTTATTCAGTTATCATTTGATTAAATTTCCAAAGACATTGCATAAAAATAAATTAAAAAAACAACCTCAGAAGCTCAATAAGTGGTCTTCAAATGCCCTTTACTTTCCTTCCTCAATCTTGGCTGCTATTCTTTTTTTAATAATTTTATTGAAATTTTCTGCATGTCATACAACATTCCTCAGTACAATTTAGACTCATTCCACTTTCCATGACCCTCACCCCACCCAAGTTCATGCATTCTGTCATACATTTCTTGTATCTTTTTTCTGATTCTTTTTATAATTTTTCTATGCAGAAGCTTATTATTTGGGGCAGAAGTTTACTGTTTCAGTCAGTTCTTTGTCCCAGTCCATTTGATGTTGTTGTTCCCTCCAATTTGTATCACTCCAAACTATGCATCTGTATACATGTCACACATATACAATAATTAAGATGTCTGAAAATAAACTGTATGTTAATTACAAATCATATTTAGGAATTGACATCTTCCCTTTTAATTTTGTATTACTCTAAAATATGCTAGATACTTCCACCCATATAACAAAATTATGAAGTCTGAAAATAAGTGATAGGTTAATTCTAGAGCATGTTAAAGTATTCATATTATAAGATCACAGTTGCTTTCAGATAAAAAGAAATATAACGGTAACCTTGCTCAGTTTGACTTACAACTAGGGATTTTGTGGCAGCATCCACAAATGCAGGCTACCATTCGTTATTTGTTTTTCTGGGACTGTGTTACTTCACTTAGCATAATGGCTTCAAGTTCCATCCATTTACCTGCAAATTTCATGATGTCATCTCTCTTTACTACCGTTGTATAGAACTCCCTTGTGCAGATGTACCACATTTTCTTTAACCACTCATTATTGTTTGAGGAACACTTGGGTTGCTTCCAGCTCTTCACTATTGTGAATAGAGCCGCAATAACATGGATGTACATGTATCTCTGAGGTACGATGAGTCTTGTGGGTATATACTCAGGAGTGGTATGACTGGGTCAGGTGATAGCCTCATTTTGGGTCTTTTAAGGGTTCTCCAGACTAATTTCCATAGTGGTTGTGAGTTTACATTCCCACCAGCAGTGGATGAGTGTTCCTCTTTCCCCACAACTAATCCAGCATTTGTTATCTTTTGTTTTATTGATCCTAGACAGTCTTAGTTGGAGTAAGATAATACCTTAAAATGGTACATTTTATGTGGTACATCTACACAATGGAGTTCTATGCAGTAGTAAAGTAAAGAAAGATGACATCACCTGGCGTGGTGGTGCACGCCTTTAATCCTAGCACCCGGATGGCAGAGGCAGGTGGATCTTTGTGAGTTCAAGGCCAGCTTGGTCTACAGAGTGAGTTCCAGGCCAGCTGGGGCTACAGGGAGACCCTGTCTCAAAAAAGACCAAAAAAAAAAAAAAAAAAAAAAGAAAGATGACATCTTGAATTTTGCAGGCAAATGGATGGAACTCGAAGCCATTATGCTAAGTGAAACAACATGGTTCCAGAAAAAAAAAAAAAGGTGAATGTTTTCCCTCATTTGTGGATATTAACACCAAATATCCAGTTGGCAGGCAAACTGAGTAACTTTATTACTATATTTAATTGTATCTGAAAGCAACTGTGCTATTATAATGTGAATCTCTTAATGAGATCTAGAATTGACCTATCACTTATATTCACATATTTTAATTACCATGTATGGGTGGAAGATATGTATTCATATTCTGAAAAAAAAGAACATAAAGTTATACTTTTTACTTGCATGCACTTTACTGTTGAAATCTGAATCCCTAAACGTGTTTAAGAATTAAACTATAGTTTATTCTCAGACTTTGTAATTTTGATTTATGTGTGGAGTATATATAAGCATAGTTTGGAATAATATAAAATTAAAGGGAACAAAAAAGAGAAAAGCCTGTTCAAATAAGTGACCAAAACAGGAAACTTCTGCATTGAAAAGATTATAAAATATTGAGAAAAAGATGCAAGATGAGACTTAACATGTATGGCAGAATCCATGAGCTCTGGCGGGGGGCAGGGGGGAGAGGGGTGGGCATGGATGGGGGAATGAGTCTAAATTTGATTAAGAAATGTTGTATGAAATGAACTCAATCAAATTTAAGTTAAAAAATAGTCAGTAGGGGGCTAGAGAGATGGCCTAGCGGTTAAGAGCGCCGACTACTCTTACAGAGGACCCAGGTTCGATCCCCAGCACCCACATGGCGGCCGAGAACCGTCTGAAACTCCAGTTCCAGGAGAACTCCAGTTCCAGGGGAATCCGACACCCTCTTCTGACCTCCGCGGCATTGCACGACACGGGTGCACAGACTTGCATGGAGGCAGTATATTCATACACATAAAGAAATAAATAAAATTAATTAAAAAAAATTAAAAAAAATAGTAGACTAGAGTGGTATAGTTGTGGTGGCACGTTCTTAGGTCCCTTGGTTAATATCCATGTACATCCTTGTAAGATTCCAGAGTATGGTCAGACCAGGCTAATCCCCCAAATTCCAATCTAAACCCATGTTTGATGTATGTGTGTATGCAGTGGTGCGAGAAACTTGAGTCTAAGTTGTTGTTTTCATAATTTAAAAAATATTTTTATTCTAAATTTTAAAAAATGGTTTTGATTTGAATTTCTTAATTATCAGTGATGTTGAACAGTTTTTAAGATGTGTTCTTCAGCTATCTTTATTTCCTCACTTGTAAATTCTCTGCTCAGCTCTTTACTCCATCTTTTGAATGAGTCATTTGTTTTCTTGCTTCTTTGTGTTTTGAGTAGTTTATATATTCTGGATGTTAACACTCTGTCAGATCTAACACTGGTGAAGATTTCCTCCCACTCTGTGGGTTTTTCTTTCACTTCATTGATTGTTTCTTTCACTGTACAGAAGGTACCACTTGTCAATTGTTGACCTTATTTTCTACGCAGCTGCTGTCTGATTTAGAATATTTTTTCATCTGCCTATGTCTTGTGGGTTACTGCCGACATTTTCTTCTATCACCTTCAGAGTTTTGGGTTTCACGTTGAGGTCCTTGATCTGTTTGGAGTTGATTTTTGTGCAGGGTCAGAGGTAGGAGTTTAATCTTGTTCTTCTGCAAGTGGTGATCCAGTTTTGCCAACACCGTTTACAGAAGATGCTGTCTTTCCTGCATTGAGTCTTCTTGGCCCCTTTGTGAAATATGAGGTGGCTGAAATTGTATGTGATAAGATTGGATTTTCAACCTTGCTCCATTGGTCTATAGGTCTGTTTTTTGTGCCAGTACTAAGCCGTTATTCTTTCTGTCATGTGTTCACTCACTTGTTTTCCCTTTTAAATCCTTATTATTAAGTCACTGCTTAAAATATGGGGAGTATGGAAGGGAAAGCAACTCTAGCTTCAATCGAGAAATGATGTGTGACCTATGGAAAAAGTTTAATAATGGTAAAAATAAAAAATGGTGAAACTACAACAATATAGACTGGACACTCATTTGATCAACTTGATTGAACATACAAGCCCTCCCTTTCAGGATGGTGGGACCCATGAGCTGTGTGGGTTTGGGCACAACTGCTTGCAAATTGGTTTTACATGAAGGATGCTTGTACTCACAAATTATCACCTATTGTTAAAAAAATGATGAAAAATGGAAAAAAATGGGTAAAATGATGGGTGTTACATGTAATTTTTATCTCTTGTTCTACACCTCTTCTGAGTGTGTAAGCTTCCTCAAATCTGCCTCTTCATTAGATAATGCTAAGCTCTATCTTATGAGTTCTACACATACCTTTGGCCTCTTGTTCTACCCATCTCTTCAGAGTGTGTAAGTTTCCCCAACTCTGACTCTTCATTAGACAGTGCTGAGCACTCACATGGGTGCTAGTCAAACTGGATAGCTATACGTAGAAAAATGAATGTCCAGGGAGATGAATTTAGCACAATAAGACCTGACACAAAGGACAAAAATGTATGAACTGCAGAGGGAGTGCAAATGGAGAAGGGGGTATAAAATTTTATTAAGACTGATTAAGATGTCATGTATGAAAATTCAATAAAAAATAACAAAAAGAAACTGCAACTTATCCTGAAGAAAATGCCACTTCAAATGACAAATGAGACCATTGCTGTAAGGTGAAGACCTTGTTTTGGTACCAGGACTTATTATAGTATCCCAGACAATAATGAAAATCATAAAAATCAAAAGCTTCTGTACAGCAAAAGAAACAATCAAGGAGGTGAAGAGAAAACCCACAGAGTGGGAATAAATCTTTACCAGCTACACATCTGACAGAGCATTAATGTCAAGAATATATAAACTACTCAAAAAAAAAAAGTAAGAAGATAAATGACCTACTCAAAAGATGGAGTAAAGAGCTGAACAGAGTCTTCACTAGTGAGGAATTAAAGATGGCTGAGAAACATCTTAAAAAGTGTTCATCATCATTAATAATTAAGGAAATGCAAATTAAAACCATTCTCAGATATCATCTCACTCCAGTACAGCTAGCTAAGATCAAGAAAACCAAAGACAACAGATGCTGGAGGGGTTGTGGGGAAAGGAAAACACTCATCCACTGCTGGTGAGAATGTAATCTTGTACAACCACTATGGAAAGCAGTGTGGAGAACCCTTAAAAGACTCGGAATGAGCTTACCACCTGACCCAGTCATAACCCAAACACTCATCCTACCACAAAGTTATATGCACATCCATGTTTATTGCAGCTCTCTTCACAATAACAAAGAGTTGGAACCAACCCATATGCCCCTCAACAGATGAGTGGATGACAAAAATGCGGTACATCTACACAATGGAGTACTATTCAGTGGTAAAGAAGGATGGAATTATGAACTTTGCAGGTAAATGGATGGAGCTTGAAGCCATTATGCTGAGTGAGGTGACACAGTCCCAGAAAGAAAAATGGAAAATGGTTTCCCTCATTTGTGGATGCTAATACCAAATCCCCCAGAGGAAAGGCAAGCTGAATGACAGTATGGTTATATATTTATTTATCTGAAAGCAACTATGTTGTTATAATGTGAATCTCTCAATGGGCTCTAGAATCCAACCACCAATTATTTTCAGACTCTGTAATTACTGTGTGTGGGTGGAGAATATGTATCCATATTTTAGAGTATTATGAAATTAACTGAGGAAAATGTGAATTCCTAAGCATAAAAAAAGACTGAGAGACAGATGCAGGACAGTTATGGCAGAATGCATGATCTGAGATGGGATAGGGTGAGGTGAGGGGAACAGATAGGGGAATATGCCTGAACAGAAATGAAAAATGATGTATTAAATATATAAAACATCAATAAATCAATTTAAAAATCCCCAGAAGATCTGGGTTCAATTCCCAGCAACCACATGGTAGCTGACAACCATCTGCAACTCTAGTTCTAGGGGATCACATGCCTTTTTTGATCTCTGAGGGTGTTGCACAATGTGGGTGCATTTACACCCATGTAGGCAATACACTCACACACATAAGATAATAAAATATTAAAATATTTAAAAAAAGAAAATCAATCACAGAGTGAAACTCCAAAACTGTGAGCCAAAATATCCCTTTCCTCTCTTTAAGTTAAAACTCTTAAGTATTCCAAAAATAACACAAGTACTTGCCTTTTTGTGATAAACGAATTTCTGATTCATCATTTCTAAATTAAATTATTAGTATTAAATTTATAGGATAAAACCTCAGTGGATTTCATAGTATTTTTAAAATTTCATTTATTTAATGAAATGCTGGCCAAAGGAGAGTAGATCTCCTTTAAGTGAGAGGATCTACACAGACTAATTGGACTCCAGTGGATGATCTTGTACTGAGGGATATTTGGTTACAAATATTTGTTCTAAAACGACATAACATATATGACAAAATGTGGGAAATCCATCCAGAGGGCTCTGGGAGGGCTTGGAAGGGAAAGGGAGTCTAAATTGGATTAAGATATATGAAGAGCACAAAAGCTCAATAAAATATTTTTTAAAGGTACAACTTAATGGATCTTTGAAATTGGTAGTATTAAATTGGCTGTCTATAAAACTTTTAGATACATGCATTATGCCTTTTAACTGACAACAAAATCAATGTGCATCAACACTGGTTCTAGTACCTTGATATATATATATATATATATATATATATATATATATAATTTAGTTCTAAGTCAGGTATGGTGGGCACACCTATAGTCCTAGCACTTGGGAGACAGAGGAAGGAGGATTAAAAGTACAAGGTTATCTTTTACTACATAATGAGGACAGACTGGGCTACAAAAGACCTCACCTGAATAAAATGATGGTAAATAAATAACTTAAAAATTAGTTCTATATAAATCTATTTTTTGACATTTAAACCATTTGAAACAGCCTATATATTTTTGCTTGGTTTTTGAAACTTGAATTTTTTTCATGCATGCCACTAATTGTCAATAAGCCTTCTTGAATTTAATTTACTATTACCAATTAGATAGTGCAACAGTAAGTTAAATTCTGACATTTGCTTTATATTCTTTTTACTCCATCAATTTTATCAGATATAAAATGTGTTCAAATTAAACTGAGACATCATATAAATTCATTTTAACTATGTACCTTTAGTTGTCTTGAAGAGTGTCAGTTAAATAGGATGCAAATATGAAATGGGAAAATATATGAATATGGATGCACAGCATTACTTTGAGTAGCTTGTGTAATAATACACAAGAAGCATGTTCCTCACATAATTTGCCCCAAAATTATTGTTGACAGAAGAAATAGTGATTTCTTTCAGCACCTATTTTTTTTTCTAAATTTTAGTATGACATCTGTGCTAAATGTGATGCTTTTCTTGTCTTAATACATTCAAATTTTTCTTTTATTTCATTTTTCCTTTCAGAAAGACAATTCAGTACACCTATTACCATTATAAAGTAGAAAGAATGTTATTAGCACATCCACATTTTGAAGGTTGGCATATGAAATGAGAGCCGGAGCACAACATCTTTACCCTCCTGATGTGCTGGATGCAGAAGTCATGCTATTTTCTAATTATGTAGATTGTGCTCTGTGAAAAGAGATGCTGAAAAGGACCAGCAGCAATAAAGTAGCATTAGCTATCAATGTTTAATATGCGGCAGAGGCTAATTTAGCAAATGAAAGCCACCAGATAAACATAAATTCTCAGTAATGAAGACTTTTGGGGACATCTAGGTCAATTCCCAAAATGGTGGGGCTATTACGAGAAAACACACAACCCAATCCATGTCGCTTACAAAGGTTCATTTTTACCTAAAGGAAATGCTTTCCTCCAACAGGCTGACATCTGTGAAAAAGAGCTAGATGGATAGTTAAGGCAGAGTCAAATTATATGTGTGACTGCACTAAATAGCTTATAATTTCAGATCTCTAGAAATGTAACAACCCACAGTATGTTCTTAGAGTATGCTAATTTTCCAGAATAAAGAATAATTCCTAGGTCCTTATTTACTAACTCTGTGACTTCCACACTGTGATACATCTCTTCCTCCCCATCTCCCTCTACTATTTCTAGCAGTGCATTGGAGCAGAAGGTATTTGTGAAGGCTGGGGTGGCTGGTATTAAAATTTTGAAGAAACTCAAGAAGAATACTGTCTCTTAAGATAAATGCTAAATTTAAAAATGTTTGTGTAACATCTCTGTTGAGAAAACACCCTTTAAGTTTTACCAGGGGGAAAAACAGAATTTAGATGGATAGGTAGCTTTCAAAATAGTTAGAATTGGTATAAAAACCAGGAAATACTAAATAATAATTATTAGAATGTTCTAAGCTTCATACAAACAAAACATAATATTTTAAAGAGAGCAATGGTTCTTAGAATGGTATCACATATCAGTAAGGAATGTGGGACACTAGGGCAGAAAGATAATATGTTCAAGCTCAAAGTATTCAGTCAAACATACCGCTTTATTTTATTAATTCCACTCCCTCCACTCACACATAAGCTACTATGTTATTATAGGATAATATAATCATCTTGCTTTGGTGTGTTGTGTTTTTGTGTGATTGTGAGTTCCTGCCTCAAAATCCTAAGGAAACAAAGCCAAATGAATTTAAGTGAAGTGGTAGTGATGTCCCTAATATCACTAAAGTAAAAACAACAACTGTGTGATATTGATAGTAAAAGAAATTGAAATTAAAAGAAAATATGCAGGATGATAATGGATACATTCTATGAACATCCTTATAGTATAACATGAAAAAATAGTTTAAAGATAATGTATTGTTCGATAATAGCCACTTAAACTAGAAAAGAAAGTTTCCAAAATACCACAGTATATTTTAGAAGTTAGAATTTATAAAAAAAAAATTCAAACTGGGCATGCAAAGTAAAATTTCTGTTAAGTTCTCTTGATTGATAATTTTCTTACTGTTTTAGATCATATGAAATAACTTCTCCATTGCTCCGTTTGCCACACATGCAATTGCAGTCTTTGTAACTGGTTAATGCCATTGACTAAATTAAATGATATCTATAGTGGTGCTGGGTAGACTATATTATAAGAAGAGTAGTGATGGTCTCTATTTTCTTTTTTTAAAAGAAACTATCCCCAGAGCAGCACAATGTCTAAGATTTGACACTTTCAAATTTCATCATAGTTACATGATCACCTGTAATTAAACTTTAGAAAAAAGACTTAGCTTGCAACATGTGCAACTGGTAAAGACACAATTTAAAGTGGAAATCACAGACACAGGTAAATATAGATGTCAATGTGAAAAAAAAAAGTGTCACTAACCCAGCTCAAAGTAATCAGTCAAATGTTTTGTTTTATTTTATTTTTTAAATTTTATTTATTTCTGTATGTATATGAATGTACTGTCTGCATGCAAGTTTGTGCACCCATGTCGTGCAATGCCGCGGAGGTCAGAAGAGGGTGTTGGATTCCCCTGGAACTGGAGTTCTCCTGGAATTCGAGTTTCAGACGGTTCTCGGCCGCCATGTGGATGCTGGGGATCGAACCCGGGTCCTCTGCAAGAGCAGTCGACGCTCTTAACCGCTAGGCCATCTCTCCAGCCCTGTTTTATTTTATTAATTCCACTCCCTCCACTGACACATCAGCTACTATCTGATTATAATATAATCACCTTGTTTTGGTGTGCTGTGTTTTTGTGTGATTGTGACTGTCTTCCTCTTTAGTTCTTTACCTTATTTTCTTAGGCATTTTTCCCCTAAATGTGGAGCTCACCTATCGCTGGAATGGCTGAACAGTCACCTCCAGTGATATTTTGTTCAGTCTCCTAAGTGCCAGGATTACAGTTGTATACTCTTCTGCCTGGCTTTTACCTGTGTGCTGAGGATTGAAGCCAAGGTCACGATGCATGCATGGCAAACATTTTATCAACTGAGCTAGCTTCTCAGCTCAATTTAATCACATTTTGACAAAGATCTTAACAATAGTTAGGTTTCTATTTTATGCTACAGTGAGGAGAATATGAAATAACAATTGAGCACCTTTAAGGATGGTCAAATTTTCTTGGTTATAATTTGGTTATAATATAGAAGATGGATAACGTGGACAAACCAGTTGCCTCACAAATGTGGGGACTAGAACTTAGATCACAAAACACCAGTAAAAGCTAAAGAGGTGTGACAGCTACCTGTAATCCTAACACTTGGAGGAATTCAGAAACAGAGGATCTCTGGGCAAACTGGGAAGCTAAGTGTGATGGAATTAGTGAGTTCTGTGTTGAATAAGAGACCATGCCCCAATGTGTAAGGTTGAGATGGAGGGAGGAATGTCAAATTCAGGCCTACAAATGCAAGCATACACATATGCATATATGCTCATATACTGACTTGCACATACATATGTGAACATTCATATACACATACACATACTATATGCATAGGAAATTTAAGTGATAATTAGTTGCCAACAAATATCTTATTTGAAGCAAGAGTATAAAATGCAGGTGATATCATTCTATGAAAACATAAATTATTATTACAGTCGTTCATGGTAAATCACAAGCTACTTGTTATGCCCCCATCCTCCAGTTGAGAAAAAGGGGGCCTGGGAAAGACAGGGGCCTTCTCACTTAATAACTAAGAACTTCAGACTCAATCTGATCTTTCCATATCATGTTTAAAGGTCTTTCAATTGCGCTTAAGCTGTCTCTTTAACATAAGCACTGATTCTCTTGCCACTTTTCTGATTTTTACAATCTCCACCTTTCCTTTTTGGCTATTATCTAACCAAAGCACGCATCCCTCATCTGAACTTGAGAATTCCTTCACATCCCTTGCATTTCAGAGCCATGGTGCTCTCAGAAATCCCAATACTGCTGTAGATCTTCAGCTTCAGTGAGCAGATTTCCCATATTTACCATTTCCTTCTTCAATTAATTATTGCTATTTTAGAACAGCTAGTCAATGTAGAATCAATCAATCACAATTCACTGGCCTTTGTTTATTTCCCCAAGTGAAATTCAGGAGGAAAAAGATATCTAAAGCTTTGTCTTTTCCCTCTGGACCCATGAATGTTTTATAGCGGATGAACATCATGGCAGTCGGCCGCTGTCTCCAGAAGCCATCCTGTGATCTATATTCCAAAGAAATTGAAACTTTGCTTCTCTCTCAGTATTTCAACTTTTTCACACCACTCCTCTAGCTACACTTTCTCTAAATTGGTAAATATTTATTCCACACCTGCTTCATGTTTGTTATTATTTTTGGTTCACTTTATAACTACATCAGCATATTGAAAACATGATTGTATCACTTTAGGGTTATCCTAAGGTGAGATATTTTTTTCCGGGGCTTGTAAATACTGTTATAAAGACATAATAAATACTATGAGAGAGACTGTCTATGAATCTAATGGCTGGGGAAGTCCTCTCTAAAAAGATGATATTTAGTCAGATCTCAGGATGAAGCATGGTATGGGGATGGATTTAGTTACTATGCAGTGGAAGACATTTGAGGCCAGGCTGGGATAAATAGTGAGTGCTGGTTTAGTTGATTCTAGTGCTGGTTTAGGCCCACAGTAAGACCTAATATCCAGAAATATAAAATTAAACAAAACCAAAAGGAAAATAAAAGAGAGAAATGTGTATAGCATTTGCAAAACTCTAAAAAGCTCTGTTTTTACCTTTAGCTTATTTCTTCTTTTGTAAATTTTTATTTTTTTTTGTGTATTTCATACAGAACATATAAATTAATTTTTATTATTTTATAGAGGTCAAGGGAAAGTTATTCAAGGAATTTTGGGAGTAAAGGGGAAGAAGGAGCTTAAGAGATGTGACACCAAAATAAAGTCTTCTAAGGAAGTGAAGAGAAAGCACACAGAGTGGGAGGAAACCTTCAGCACTGATACATCTGACAGAGCATTAACATCCAGAATATATAAACTACTTAAAAAACAAATAAATAAGAAAACAAATGACCTACTCAAAAGATGAAGTAAAGAGATGAACAGAAACTTCATCAATGAAGAAGTAAAGATGGCTGAGAAACATCTTTAAAAGTGTTCAGCATCATTAATAATTAAGGAAACGCAAATTAAAACCACCCTAAGGTATCATCTCATTCCAATAAGACTAGCAAAGATCAAGAAAACAAAAGACACCAAATGCTGGAGAAGTTGTGGGGAAAGGGGACATCCACTGCTGGTGGGAATGTAAACTGGTATAACCACTGTGGAAAGCAATGTGGAGAACCCTTAAAAAACCTGAACTGAATTGGAAAAATGTATGAAATGCACAAAGCATCAATAAAAACTAATTTAAAAAAAAAAACTCAAAATGAGCCTACCACCTGACCCAGCCATACCACTCCTGGGTATATACCCACAAGAGTCCTCCTACCACAAAGATACATGCACAGCTATGTTTATTGCAGCTCTCTTCACAATAGCAAAGAGCTGGAACCAACCCAAATGCCCTTCAACTGATGACTGGATAACAAAAATGTGGTACATCTACACAATGGCGTTCTATGCAGTGATAAAGAAAGATGACATCATGAGATTTGTTGGTAATTGGATGGAACTCGAAGGCATTATGCTAAGTGCAGTAACACAGTTCCAGAAAAAAAAAAAAAAGGTGAATGGTTTCCCTCATTTGCAGATGCTAACACCAAATCCCCAGTTAGCAGGCTAACAGAGCAACTTTATTGTTATATTTCATTGTATCTGAAAGCAACTGTGCTATTCCAATGTGAGTTTCTTAATGGGCTCTAGAATTGTCCTACTACTTGTATTCACACTTTGTAAATACCATATATGAATGGAAGATATATATATATATATATATATATATATTCACATTCTTTTCACTTGCATTCAACTTTACTGTTAAAATGTGAATCTCTAAGTGTGTTTAGGAATTACCCTATAGTTTATTTTCAGAATTTCTAATTTTGATTTATGTGTGGAGTGTGTATATGCATATTTTGGAATAATATAAAATTAAAGAGAACAAAAATGTGAGAGAAAAACATGTTAAAAAAATTGACCAAAACAGTAAATTTGTGCATCGAAAAGGTTATAAAAGACTGAGTAAAAGATGCAAGATAGGAGTTAATGTGTATTATGGAATCCAAAAGCTTTGGTGGGGGGGGGGAGGGGATGTAAGGGGTGAGCATGGATGGGGGAATAAGTCCAAATTTAATTAAGAAATGTTATATGAATTGCACTCAATAAAAATAATTTAAAAAGAAAAAGAAAAGAAAAAGGATTGCAAAACTGTTGAGACTGGAATTCTACATGTAATATAACTGAACTCAGTGAAAAGACAGAGAGGTAATGTGTAAGAATCAGGGAAAAATAAAATCATTTAAGGCTTCACAGAATCTTATTTTCTTACATGGAATGGTAGTTAAATGTACAGCTATATTTCACAGTTTGAGGAAGAAAATGAAATTCTCAATGCAATATAAAAGAAAGACTATATTGGGGAAAGACTGGGAAAAATCATGTCAGTTAGAAGGCTATTTGAAGTCAAGAAATTTTGGTAGCATGGGTTGAAACTTTAATGGTAGAAAGATTAGGCTTTATTTTGTTAGCAAATACATTTGGAGTTAAATCTGAGAGGACTTTGGTGAATTACTAGATAAAGAATTTGAAGGAAAATAAAGGCACCTAGGTACTAGATTGAGCATCTAATTAAATAGAAATGTCATTTATTGAGATGAGTAAGGACTGAAGGTGAGCAGTAGAATGAGAGATGAATCTGTATATTTCTTTTTTTAATTTAATTTTTATTGATGCTTTGTGCATTTCATACATCATTTTCCAATTCAGATCAGGCATATTTCCCTTTCCCTTCCCCCCCACCCCCACCCCATCCCAGATCATGCATTCTGCCATAACTGTCCTGCATCTTTCTCTCAGTTTTTTCATTTTTTAGCTATAAGTGATAATCCATGAGTACAAGCATCCTTCGTACAAAACCAATCTGCAGGCTGTTGTGCCCAATCCCCTACAGCCCCACCATCCAGTGGGGGGTGACAGGTTGTTTGTTCAATCAAGTTGATCAAATGAGTGTCCAGACTACATTGTTGTAGTTTCACCATTCACCCCAATCGCAGCCTTTACATTCTACCACGCCCCCTCTTCCGCAGGTTGTTCCCTAGGCTTAGAAAAGGGGCACAGGTGGATGAGAGGTAAAACAGTCCACTCTCTCTGGAGCTGTTGACTTGGACTCTGGTCAATTCTGGCTGTTTCCTTTCATGGGCTGACAGTTTGTCCAGGAGTAACCTTTCGATCCTACTAATGAAGCACAAGCAATGAGATATATAGGTATTTAAGCAGCACTAATAGTTACGGTAGGTTACTTTGGCATGACCAAATATGTTTGGATGATATGTTAATCCATGAATTACATTCTCCCCCCCCCTGTTAAATATGACAGGTCTTACTGTGGGTTATAACATCTCCTAATCTGTAGAGGATGTAAGCTTGTGGCTCAGCCATGGTTTATTCCAGGAGAGAGCCAATAGCCAATTAGATTTGGGATACAGGCACATGGCTGCCTCTGCTGCACAGTATTTCCAGGCAGTGAGGTGTAGCTGGTGCTGATGGGGAGGTTTGCTTGACTCAGGGAGACCCATATTTGCTTTATTGGTTTAGTGCCTTTGGTAACACTCTCTTGACATCCAGAGGCATTGTACATTGCATGTGCAGTCTCAATTAACATCCCCCATGTTAAGTCAGTCTTTGGCAGCAGGGTCTTATCGGCTCTCCTCCTGTAGGTATCCCAACTTAGAGGCAAGGAGCCCTTACCTTTTGTGGGGCTTGGATCCCCTGGCCAACACTCCCCTGGTAGAACAATCCATTGTGATGTCAGAGTCCTGCATTAATTATACTTTGCCTAAGTGCATGCCAAGGACTTTAGTATTATATTTGGTTATGAACAAAGTTTATATTCCTTTTCACAGTTCTTATGTCTATTAGTCAATTAAGGAAGGCCTTTTTACCGGTTTTATAAGAGATTACCTCTATAATAGTTGTCTCCAATTTACAGTTGGAGAACGACCTCATCATCGTCATATTTCTCCTTGTTCTATGGGGGGGAAGGCAAGAAAGTCTCTCATATCAAAACCTTTGTGGCACCTAGAAGGTATAAGTTTCATTAGGACTCATTATAAATAGTTGTTACATGTAGGATCCACAGAGGGGTTCGATGTTTATGGCAATCTGAGGCTTTTCTTCCTTTCAATGTTCAGATGGGTCAACCTTTCAGTTGCCAATTTTTGGTACATCCTACTCAATGCAAAGCTGTATCTTTTCTTTCTCAGATGTTAAGTTGGTGACATTTTGTCCTGTTGGAACAAACAAATCTTTTCCCGTAGTTAGTTTTAAGATTTGAATTGCAAGGTTTTTGACGAAAAGGTTTCATGTCTGTCTGTAACCCCCCCCCCCTTTTTTTTAACCCATGAGTCTCCAGAAGACAGTTGTATTATACATAACTCTAGGGTGGAATCAAGGCACAGATTTCATCAAATTCACCCATGTTGTTTTGGGTGACTATATATGATTAACTAAGTATTTCAAAGGGCAGAAGAGAGGAATCTGTATATTTCTATGATGTTCCTGAAGTTTGGGTACTTTCCAGATAGTTGAGAGGAGATGTCAAGAAAAATTTTACATTTTAAATGTTAGTAAGTCAAGAAGAGCTGTTTAAGACAAGTTTGAAAGTTATAGCATACGAAGCATATGAATTTGTCAATTTGGATGAAATATTTACTGAAAGAAATAAGCAGTACTAAAAAAAAGAAAAATTTGAAGACTACAACTTTAGTCTTGAAACATTTAGTGAGTTAGGAGAAGATGGATCACAGATTAGAAACAAAATGAAGAAAATTTAAACAGTTCAATAACAGTAAAAAAGCTAAATATGATGTTGCAGATATCTAAAAGGAAATTGCTATTTTTTAAGTTTTATTTATTTTTGTATGTGTATGAATGTACTGTCTGCATGTAGGTTTGTGCACCCATGTCGTGAAATGCCGCAGAGGTCAGAAGAGGTTCTCGGATTCCCCTGGAACTAGAGTTCTCCTGGAATTGGAGTTACAGACGGTTCTTAGCTGCCATGTGTGTGCTGGGGATTGAACCCGCGTCCTCTGCAAGAGCAGTCAGTGCTCTTAACAGCTAGGCTATCTCTCCGGCCCTGGAAAATTGCTTTTTAAAAATAAGAGAATGGGACATTTTCCATTATGTCATTAGAGCAATATAGATTTCCGTAGTTAACCATCTGATTCAGTAAATGATGCAGATTAATGTACAAGAATAAAAACGAATGAACCTTATAAGTAGATCAAAGCTTGAATGTATGAACAAGTTGCCTCATGAGGTTTGGCAAGAAGAAAACAATGCAGGATCTCAGAGACTTATGGCAGGCTGTATTTCACTATGTGAAATAGGAAGTAGGTGAGTTATGATATATGTCTGATGTACAAGCAGTAGTATCCTCTCCAGGAAACCTCCTGTCTGTAATAAGCAGCCCAGGCAGCTGGCTTGCTATAAATCAGACTTGCAAGAAGCTACCCTGATATCTACAGTAATGATCCAAGAACCCAAAAATAATAACTTCTGTAAGGAACAACTGGCCCCGGATCAGCAAGAAATGATTAATATGTGATGTCTGTCCTGATTTTCAAGTTTGCTTTCAACTTGGGACCAATCATAATTTCACCTATAGCCAATGATAACAATCTCTGCCTCTGGTTAGTCAAGTATAGATCCCACATTCTATTCAGTGTATTCTTGAATACATCTGTTTTTTTCCCCACTACATAGCCTTCTTATTTTTCAATCTGTCTTTTCATATCCGAGAAAACAAAAGCGACTGAGACAGACTCCCTTGAATTAGCAAGTTGTTGATAGATTTTCTTGTGCTCCTTTCGATTTATTTCCATGTAGCAAGAGCTGCATTAAATGCTTTCATTGGTGCACAAAAGATGTGGCAATAAAAACAGGCTCTAGTAAGTATGGAACCTATCAAAATAAGCAGAACAAAAAATAGTCCTTCCACTTAGAAAAAGATCAACTAACTTGAGCCTTATTCTTTGTGACATCATGGGGTAAAAGGAATACCCATTTGGTAAAGGAATACTAATTCTTTTTTTTTTTCTTTTTTGGTCTTTTCGAGACAGGGTCTCCCTATAGCCCCAACTGTCCTGGAACTCACTCTGTAGACCAGGCTGGCCTTGACCTCACAAAGATCCACCTGCCTCTGCCTCCCAAGTGCTAAGATTAAAAGCGTGCACCACCATGCCAGGCAGGAATACTAATTCTATCTCAATTACATAATGATCACATGCTTTCTTCATTTGTGTATAAATGAATTAACTATAATTAAACTCATCTTCTAGGACACAACAAAATTTTCATGTCTCAAAGTTGATGAATCTTAGATACAAGGTGTTCAGGAGCATACTACTGATCAGTTGAATTCAGCCTTCCCCCCCTGCCCACACATCCCCATGCAACCAACTGTTCTTGGCACTTGGGTGACTTCATATTGTGAAATAACCCAGCTTTTCTTTAATCCACTGCCTTTTAAAAGAGACCTTTTAAAAGCTACAATCCTCACCATTATATATTTTTAATAGGTTAGTTTGCTCTGTGAATACATAATTTGTTATGATCATGAGTAATAGAGTGCCTGATTTTTCTTGTGTGTATCCACTATGATATAATATATCCAAATAATCTGATTTTATAGCCTCTAGGACAAATCTTATGTCACCTTTATTTCCCATCACCATAGGATGAACCTCTTGAAGAAAAATGTAAATTGATGTTTTCTAGGGTCTGCGAATTCTTATTTCTCATTAAATAATCTTGCAATATTTTGTCCACATAGTTGTTTAATTTTATGTCTTTTGTCCTTCTTCTTCGAGTTCCCATTTTTCATGAATGAGTTGCCACCAAATTCCCATCTGAGATGCCAGTAAGTAGCTGTGAACAACAGTATAGAGTATAATCTGAGAACATACTATGATCTCTCCTCCCCTCTCTCCAGTCACTTTGGTTCCTCTTCTATTTTTACAATAGATGACATTTATAGTACAGAGATGGGGACATTTCATTTCTCCTGCCAGGAATTTATTTTTCTAGATGATTGCATAACCCATATCTTCAAGTCTGTCTTAGTATCATCTTATTGGTAAAGCCAGAGAAGCAGCCATTGAGAAAATAATTCTCTATTAATTTTTTTTCCTCTTAGCTCTTTAGGAAATAATTTTTTCATAATGATACCATCACAAAATTAATATAAATATTATTATTTCCCTGGGGTCCCTCCCCTCACATAACAGAAAAAAAAAAGCATGCTCAGGGTCATAATCTTGTTTGTTCATGTTGTGTTATAGTGCCCAGAATCGTGCCTGGCATACACACCTGGCTCAGAGTAGAATTTCAACTAATATTTATGGAATGGTTGAATTAGGCAAGGCAAATATCAAATTTCCTAACATGAGATTTTGTGGATGGTTTACTTATCCTAGCTGAAAACACACATTTTTGGCCGATATGGAGAAATTTAAGGTCAATATATGTGTGTGAACTGCATATACTTTAACTGATTAAGTTCTAAGTTTGATAATGAACTTGAATTAACTTGCTAAGTTTGAAGAATCCTTTTTTCAATTCAATGGCAGCCAAATGAACTTTAGCACTAATTATAATTACAATTATCAGATTTGTTCTAGAATGTTAATGAAATGTTAACTGATATTGAATCATCTTTTCTGACCTAGATTACAAATTACATAGGAGAAAACATTTTAAATATTCAAATACTCAGAATGTAAATTCAACTATCTAGTAATAATATTGTGGTATGTTTCTTCTCATATTTAAGCCAATATTCTTCAGTCTCCAGCTGGAAAGGGAAATTCCTACTGAGTCTCTTTAGGAGGCCCATTAGCCCATCTGTGTGTGCTGGCATAAATAGGGATGAGTGGATGGCAATCAAACCAAACCTGACATTTGTGCAGGAGGAGACTAGGGAGCCCTTGTCCCTGGCTTCTGATGCCAAGAGGGATGAATGAACAAAGTTAGAATAAGAAGTTGTTGCCAAACTGCTTACACAGGCAGCTAGATGATGTTTCTTATAAAATGTCTAGGAGATAGAGAAGTTTAAAACTTTCTTCAAGATCCTTACTTTGTTGTGATATTTCCCCTTTCATCATATACTATTGGTTTGGAGTTGCTCTTTATTTTTATTTTTTTGTTGTTGTTAACTGAGTTAGAGGTCTGTCTATTTTGTTTATCTTTTCAAAGAACCAGCTTTTGGATTTGTTGATTCTATGTATTGTTTACTTTGTTTCTATTTCATTGATTTCTGCTCTGATTTTTGTGATTTCTTCCTGTCTTTTGGGCTTAGGGTTCATTTGTTATTGTCACTCAAATGTTTTTAGCTGCAGTGTTAGATTGTTTTTTGTTCCCTTTCTGCTTTTTGATGTGGGCACTTAGGACTATAAATTTCCCTCTCAAGACTGCTTTTAAAGTATCCCACAAGTTTTGTTGTGTTGTATTGTCTTTTTTGCTCAGTCCTATGAATACTTTTATTTCACTCTTCATTTCTTCCCTGGCTTATTCATTATTCAGAATGGTGTTGTTTAGTCTCCATGTGTTCTTGTAGCTAGTTGGGCTTATTCTGGTGTTCATATTGAGCTTTATTGCACTGTGATCTGATAGAATGCATGGAATAATGTATTCATTGAGATTTCTTTTGTGTCCCAGTATGTGTTTGATTTTGGAGAATGTTCCAGGAGGTGCTGAGTAGAAAGTATATTCTCTGGTGTTTGGGTGGAATATTCTGTAGATGTCTGTCAGGTCCATTTGTTGTATTGTATTGTTCAGTACTGAAGTTCCTCTGTTTATTTTTTGTCCAGTTTATCTATCCAAGGGGCTCAATAGGGTGTTGAGTCTCCCAATATTAGTATGTTGGGTTTAGTCTGTGTCTTGAGGTCCTTCAGAGTAGTGTTTATAAAGTTAGATGCACCAGTTTGGTGCATAGACATTTAGGATTGTGAAGTCTTCATAGTTAATTGTTCCTTTGACAAGGATGTAGTGGCCCTCTTTGTCGCTTCTGATTAGTTTCACTTTGAGATCTATTTTGTCTGATATTAGAATAGCTACTCTGCTTATTTCTTGGTACTATTTACTTGGAATTTTTTTTTCATCCTTCACTCTAAGGTGTCTGTCTTTGAGGGTGAGATGGGTTTCTTGTAGACAGCATATAGAAGGATTCTGTTTCCTAATCCATTCTCCTAGTCTATGTCTTTTGATTGAGGAGTTTAGACCATTACTATTTAAGGTTATAATTGAGAGATGTGTGTTGCTTCCTTTCACCTTATTTTTTATTTGCATTCTTGGTCTAGGTTTGTATTTACCCTGTTATGCTTTTGTTGATTTCTCTCTTTAATTGCTTAGGGTTAGTTGCTCCTTTCCTCTGTTCTTTGGATTGCTTCGAGAATTTTCTGTAGTGTGGGTGTCTTAGACATGTATTTTTTCATTGTGTTTATGTTGTGAAAGATCCATGTGTTGAAGGGTAAAGCAATTCCACTCTTTCACAAAAGGACCTGGGTTTACTATTGTGAGTATAACTGAGAGCAAGACTTGTAACCCCCTGCTACCAGGAGATTGAGTTGTTATAAATGGTGCAATTTTCAACTAAATTCACAGTTTATAATAATGCAAAGTAAAAGAAAATTGAATTGAGATATTGAAAATGAATGACGGATTAGAACAAATTTCCTGAGAAGTAGAGAGGGAAAAACTCTTTCCTAGAAGATGAATTTTACACAAGAACTAAAGGTCACAATAGAGTGTTCTGGTTTGGAGAGAGAGATCAGTGAGACTGAACCACAAAAGAAGTGCTGGTTTAGTATGTTCTATAAAATGGTGACTACAAGATAGAACTTGAGGTAACATAAAAAATATACCACAGAGTAGAAGGTAGACAGATGATATAACAAAGGAGGGCTCTAGATTTCATTCTGGGGCTCACAGAATATAGATGGACTGTAAGAAGAAATGGGAAACTAATGCAATGAGCTCACAGTCTTGTAAGTTGAGACTGTGATTACTTGAAGTAGGATGATAATTATAGGAAAGATAGAGGAAACTTCAGAAGTTGGTCCAGAAGTCCTGGTAGAGATACTGAAAGTTCTTTAGATAAATGCCACATGAAATATTCCTAACTTTTTTTTTCCTGAATGCATTGTTACATATAAAAGTAGGGATGAGTGGATGTCAACGACATCTGCTGTTTCCATGCTGAGCTTAAAATACAATCAGATATCAACTGAAGACTTCAAGGGGACCAGCAGATACAAACAAGCTTTGCTGATATATCTGAACTACAACTTGAAGTTGAAAAGTAACTATATATGTTTATACATATATACATATATATTCTCTATATATACATCTTTCAGTTATCTGTCATCTCATATATAATGCATACACACATATCCATTCCCAGAGCCCATACGGAGAAGGAAAGAACAAACTCTTCAGAATGCCTTCTGAACACCACATGCTCCCCATGGAACATACACATACACACACACACACACACACACACACACACACACACACACGGGGGTGGGGCATAAAGAAAGAAAATAAATGTAAACTCTTTTAAAAATGAACTCAATAAATATATACAAAGTGAATGGAGCAGAAAGAAAAAGAAAAAAAAGAAATAAGAGAAAAAGATCTTGGAAAAAATCATTGGGTCCCTTCATAGCTGAGACTCTGATAGTGAAGAAAGGACTGGTGGCCAGGACTGAAAAGCAATAATTGTGCATGTGAGCATTTATTATTTTTTTTCACGCATCTTAAAGCTGGGTGCAATAGAGATGCAAATGGCTCAGAAGTGAGACATTCCCCCAAAACTATAAGAGCTGGTCTTCAGGACAAAGGCTTCCAAGTCAGTTCCAGCTCCATTAATTCAATTCCTGTGTCTAAAATATGTGTTGTCTTTAGTAATTAGAGATTTGCCTTCAAGTTCTGGGAAGTAATTAAGGGCTATGGCAGTAGCCCATATCATTTTGGGAGTCTCTTGGACTACCCTAACCAACATCTCAAAGGGAGGTTTCTCAGTCTGATACTGTGTTCCTTGTTATATAGCTGTCAGCTGTACACATTCACTTATGTATCTAATTGGGCCTAAAGCGTGCTCAATGATAGAGAACCTATTTGTGGCACTGTAAACATAACCAAATACACATGGCTATTCTGATATTGTAGAGAAAACCATGTATCTGTCATATCCCTAGAAAAATATATTTTCACTAAATATGGATCCTTATATTTACAAACAAATATATTGGTCACCACTGATCAAAAAAGATTCTTTTGCAATAGATGGAGACCATTACATTTTTCCTCAGTTGTTCACACTGAGAGATAAGGGTTTGTGAATTACCTAACCCAAAGTGACACATTTACAATGGTACTTATATACCTAAGTCTCATGGAACATAGTGAAAACTGGGGTAGGGAGAATACTAATGAATCTCTTAACTCTCATCAGCAAAGCTTCCTCATGTAACAGAGTAATGAACATAGAAGTTCATAAATTACCAAAGTGTATAGAATAAGAGATTGCAGAGTGTGTCTGTGGTTAGGCCTCCTATATTAAAATTCAGCCACCCAGAGCTCAGGGTAGAAGAGGGTAAATAAAGGTTCTAAGAACCATAGTTGGTACATGTCCATATAGAAACTATCTTCCAGGCCTCTGAAAACTTGCTTATATGAACTTACAGCAATGGTGATACCATGCAAAAGACCCATGCAAACTCTATCAGACCTAGACAAGCATAGGACCTAGGTAATGGACAGGGAGCCTCCAGGCTTACAGAAGAACTAATGACAGCTGATCATTGCTGGGTATGAGAGACTCTATCTTAAAGAAGTCACACTAGACATGCTGAACAGGCTCCAATAGATGAACTCATACTGAAGGACATCAGGTGTACAAACTTCACTCCATAGATCTTAACATAAATGATAGAATTCATGATATCCTATAGGTGGGCTATGAGAGCTATGCAGATAGAGAGATCCAAATATGATTAATAAGGTGCCTGAAATAAGGTGCATGAAAGCCACAGAAATTCAATAAAATATACATTGAAACACAAAAATAAAGGGGCTATACTTTTTATTAATTGAAGGATATGACATTTTAAATAAAAATACTATGGAGATAATTAACAAAACACAGGGAATCATTATAGTAGTGAAATAATTATGTATAATACTGTTCACATCATAGAATGGGCAGCACCTTTGTTTACTCTCATGTGATCTAGAGATTTTAGTGAAATGTGTCAATTTAACTTCATCAGTTTTGGCAAATACAGCATTCTTTTTTAATTTTTCTTTTTATGTGTATGAATGTACTGTCTGCACGTAGGTCTATGCACTTGTGTCATGCAATGCTGCGGAGGTCAGAAGAAGGCGTCGGATTCCCCTGGAGCTGGAATTAAAGATGGTTCTCAGCCGCTGCAAGAGAAGTCGGCACTCTTAACCACTAGGCCATCTCTCCAGTCCCCGCAAATACAGCATTCTATTGGGAGATCATGATGCTGAGAGGTTATGTGTCTGAGAGGAAGTTCTATGTTCAATCTTGCTCTAGACTCTCCATTTGCCATGAAGCAAACATTCTTAAAGGTAGAGTTTTATGGCTTGTGGATCCTACTACCAAATCTTTATATATATGCAAGGAAAAGTCAATATATTTTTTCTTTTTCTTTTTAATAAACATAATACCACATTACCTGATGTTACTATTTAAAAAAGTACATTAAAACATACACCAACTTGCTATGTAATTTAAGAAGGTAAAGTACTATTTCTTTTTACCTATATGCAGTTCTATGGTTAAAATGTGAATCCATAAACATGTTTTGGAATTAACCTATGGTTTATTTTCAGACTTTATTTTGGTATATGTGTGGAGCATATATATATATATATATATATGTATATATATGTGTGTGTGTGTGTGTGTGTGTATGTGTGTATGCAATATTAAAGGGAACAACAGTTCAAAGAACTGACTGAAACAGTAAACTTCTGCCCCCAAACAGTAAATTTCTACATCAAAAAATTTAAAAACTGAGAAAAAAAATGCAACATTTATATGGAAGAATGCATGAGTTCTGGTAGGGTGAGGGGCATGGAAGGAGAAATGGCTCTAAATTTGATTAACAAATGTATAAAATGCACACAAATTCAATATAAAATTAAGAAAAAGTAGAGTTTTATTTAAAGTTCAAACTCCAGCGTTCAAACCTACGAAGAAATGAGCAAAAAGTTCTGTACACATGCATTGATACTTAAGTTGGGAATGTTAACTGATTTTTAAATCAGAGCAATATTCAATGACTACAAGTAACAGTAACTCTAAAATAATTCAAATTATATTGAATTGTCAACACATCAATAATCATTGTAGGTTTTTTTTTTCAAACTAGAGATTTATGTGGCTATTTATAACATTTCATCATTATGATTTCCTAGAGAAAACTGTATAATGTTCTCCTAATACCATATTTCATGTAATGATCACACAGCATCATTATCTTTAAAAGATTTTCTGACATGGTCTCTTGGCTTCTGTCTTGGATATTAAACTAATCACTGTTGCCAGTAGGAGAAAAAATCATATTTTGATTTCTAATAAGATAGAAAAGTTGGAGAAAAGGTAATGTTGATTTTCACGAAACTTCATAACCAGGAAACCACACTGCCTTATCCAAATCTTATATTTTCCCATTCAAGTTATTTCTATCTTTTAAAAAACTTTCAATTATTTTTATTAGATGTGTATGAGTGCTTTGCCTGTGTGTTGGTAAGTGTGTATCATGTGAGTGGATATTTTTCCATTGAAGGCTAGAAGAAGGAGTCCAGATTCCTTTGAACTGGAGTTATGCTAGCTGTCATGTGGTTTCTGTGAGTCAAACCCAGGCCCTCTGAAAGAGCAATAAGTGCTCTCAATCACTGAGCTATCCTTCCAGCCCCTTAAGTTATGTTTCAATTCTGTTTTACTCACCTTTCCCTCAAATTCGAACATTTTATTTATCATGAGTAAGAAAATTTCTTGTGAAATGTATTAATCTATTTAGCAATAGCTCTAGCCACCACCTTATAGGAACCAAAAGTGTAAAAAGAAGGTGAGTGCAGGCATGATGAAATTCTTTCCACTGCCTGTGACCCAGAATACACTTTGGACAAATTTGTCTCAAAGTTCTAAAGCTTCTGACCTCAAACTGACAGGAATCAGTCATTATTTATAGCTTTTCATACACTGAAATATGTGCACACATGTAAACATTTAAGGTGTAGTGATTGGAGTGTCACTTTGTTTTTTGTTTGGGAGGGTTGGTATTTTTGAAACAGGGTCTCCCTTTAGTCTCAGCTGGTCTGAAGCTCACTCTGTAGACCAAGCTGGCCTTGAACTCACAGAGATTCGCCTGCCTCTGCCTCCGGAGTGCTGGGATTAAAGGCATGTGCCACCATGCCTGGTTGGAGTGTCACTTTGAGTAAGGGTTGCGGTACTGATAGAAGGCAACAAGTAGCATAAGATGTTATTGAAGTACTTCACAGTAACATCTGTAGAATTAGTCTTTGTTTCATAGCCAACCTTCTATAGAACCTAATATGGCTAATATTTTAATGAAATACCTGTGTATCATGTGACATAATAAAAATATTCATATAATCTTGATTCAAACATATGCATCTTTGTGTGTGTGTGTGTGTGTGTGTGTGTGTGTGTGTGTGTGTGTGTATGTGGTTTCTTGAGACAGGGTCTTTCTGTAGCTACAGATAGCCTGGAAATTGCTATGTATACCAGACTGGCAGAGATCTCACAGAGATTCACCACTTTCCTCTGTCTCCTTGATGTTGGATTAATGGCATGTGCCACCACCCCACCTCATACATAAACATTTTAAATGATTTTATTTTTATTTAGATGCATATGTGTATGGATATGTAGATATGTGCACATGTGTGTATTTATACTCAGAGGCTAGAAGAGGGTGTTGAATCATAGAGAACCAGAGTTAAAGGCTATAGGATGCAGAAGTTGGCAAATAAACGAGCTCTTTGCAAGATCAGTACATGCCTTTCACAACTTAGCTGTCTCTCCAGTCTCTAATAGTTAGACATTTTTTAACCCAGGGGTGGTTGCTATTATTCTCTCCACTGGAAGACTGAGGCAGGACAAATGCAATGAATTTGAGGTTATGTAGATCCACTTTAGCCTGAGCTACAGAGGAAGACCCTGTTTAAAACAATTTATAAAAGAGTGATTTAGTTGGAGAAATCAAAATAATTCAGTAGATAAAATAAAATTATTCAGAAAAATGATTTCAACAATGGCTATATATTTGTTATAAATATGAAAGATATTTTTCAAGGAAGAGGGTAAATTAGGGCTTATCTTTGAATGTATAATTAATATACTATACAAAGAATTAAGGAAGGCTTATAGAGATGATCACAGTTTCAGAGCACTGGCTGATGCATATATTTATATAAATATATACATCATCTTGGGAGTGTATTTCTGTGAAAAAGTGCCTGCATACATAACATGTGCCAGTTGGCTGAGATCAATCATAAATAAAAGCATCATAAATAAGAATGCTAAAAATCCAAAATATAATAAATTTAAATTTAAGACAAAACCTTCATATCATAGTAGCTATCTATGATTGTCCTTCACTTCATGAGGCTACTGAAACAAGCTCTATCAAAATAATATAAAAACGATGGTAAGAAACCACATTTTCCCTCTGAATTTCAGAAAGTTCACTGAAGAAACTAGAGCAAAGTGAATGTATTCTCTCCCTATAGCTATTCAGCTACATTATGTTCCTTCTGGAGAGGTCCCAGAACCAGAAGATGCTAAGAGGCAAAATAGGAAGTCAGAGCAGTGGGAACAAGGTGAAATTCTGGCAGCTGAAGAATTTCTTATATGTATTCTGGTGGCAACAAGTGGTGGACTGTAAGTTGGTATTACATATCTCCTAGTATTAGAAAATGCTTTGTAAGGGAATTGCCAAAATCCATACAGACAGGGAAAAATAACTTTTATTCAACTTATTAAATTTCACATTGCCTCTCCCTGGCAGCAATGGAAGCAGAAGGGAGATGGAGTGAAGAATTATGAGCCCTGGCAAGGAGGGGTTATTCACATTCTCTCTGACACTAGAACTTGGCAGGGGACTCAAAAGCCCGGAGAGCCTTGCATTTTTCCCCCTCTGTATACTTCTCCACCGCCTCGTGAAGCACAGGGCAAAAGGCCAGCTGATGTCACTCACAGGAAAAATGTGGTTATCTCCTAGAAATGCATTTTTCAAAATGTGTGTCATACTTTGTGGAAATGTATTTTGGAATGCTGACTGAAGGTAGCCACAATAGATTATTTATTGCCTTCAAAATTTGTTGATGGTTTTTAATTCATATCCAACTGTCTCTCATAAAATTTGCATTTTAAAATGTGACTTCAAATCAAGGTAAAAATAAATGGATGTGTTTGGGGAATACCAATATTTTTCTTATAAAAATATAAGTATATCCAGAATTTATCCTATTTCATGATGAAAGGAATGCGTTTGATGAGTGAGTAATTTGTCATACATGAGAGGAGAGACATGGAGAGTTTGATTCACATTTAGACTTTTGTTGGTCATGTGACACTGAAGAATTTATTGTACTGTAACCCTGTTTTTAGATATAAAGAGGACATAGAAGCAATCTAAAAAATTTAGAATTATTGGCATGCCCCCTGCAAAACATTTAGGATAAAATGTTGTCTTTTGTGTTTACACTAATGTACAATAACATCATATGAACAATTTTCTTATTCTACTATCACTTTATTCTGATTTGTCAACTCTTTCTCATATCTCCCATTATTGTGAATATTCACAGCTAAGGATGTCAACAGTCAATGCTTTCTAAAGAGGAAGATTTAAAAATTCTGGTGTTTGGTACTCATAAATAAATTTGAGTGTCATCTAATGAAGTTCAACTTTAATAGTAACTTTAAAAACCATAATATAGTTTCAGTAGAAAAATAACTTAATATACAATGTACAAGTAACAGAAAAAAATGTCAAAAATGCATGAGTCCAAAGAAAATTAAGTTGAAATTAGTTTGAAATTAAATAAATAATAAAAACATGCATTTAGACTTAATGAGAAGTCTCAAAGTTTTTTGTGGTCTTTTAAAATCAAGATATCCAGGAGGCTACCAACTACCTATTAAGGTTAATGATTAAAAATAATCACTTTTCTTTCATTCAAAAATAGAGGACCTTATATATAATTTGCTGATTTGAATGGTAGAAATAAAGGTTCCATGTGAATGAAAGAGAACTCCAGTGCAAATTAAAATTGATATAACATGTCAGAAGATTTCCCCCTTACTGGGAAATCCATGTTGTCTAAAATAAATTATGTACTTTGAAAAATAAGCAATGTATACTCAGGATGGTTTCTGCTCATAATGTATGCAAAAGTAGGGTGATAGAAAATAAAGAGAAAAAGAAAGAAGGAAGGAAAGGAGGGAGGGAAAGACAAAAAGAGAATAAGAAGAAAGGACTGAGGATTTAAAATACTACAAAAAAGTAAACATTTTAGTCAATCAAGTCATAGGACTGGTGAGATGGCTCGGGGGGGGGGTAAATATGATTGCTGCTAAGTCAGTGCACCTGAGTTTGATGCTCAGGACACAAAGGGTGGAA
Source organism: Rhizomys pruinosus (assembly GCA_009823505.1). Taxonomy (NCBI): domain Eukaryota; kingdom Metazoa; phylum Chordata; class Mammalia; order Rodentia; family Spalacidae; genus Rhizomys; species Rhizomys pruinosus. The sequence continues at coordinate 767,417 of VZQC01004118.1, forward strand.
AAGAGAACTGCTTCCTAGAAGTATCTGTCTTTAGAATTTCATATGTGGTTTTTGGCATTTGTACTCAATCACACACACACACACATGCACACACACACACAAACACACACTCAATCAGTAGAGAAGGAAAGAAAATACATGTAATTTCATGCAAAAATTTGAGAAATATCTGAGTTCTTTGTTTCAGATGAACATTGTATTCATTTATACATGTATGTCTGTCTTTTTTAATAGACTGTTTTTTTTTTTCTTGACTTTTTTTTTTGTCTTTTTGAGACAGGGTCTTCCTATAGTCCCAGCTGGACTGGAACTGACTGTGTAGACCAGACTGGCCTTGAACTCACAGAGATCTGCCTGTCTCTGCCTCCCAAGTACTGGGATTAAAGGCATGTGCCACCACACCCAGCTTAAAGATGGTTCTTAGCCACCATGTGGATGCTGGGAATCCAACACAGGTCCTCTCGAAGAGCAGTAGGTGCTCTTAACTGCTGAGCCATCTCTCCAGCTCCATATATCTGTCTTTTATAATTAATTAGGAACATCCATTTTTTCTGCATTTGTAAGAAAAGTAATTTTAATGAAGGGGCACAGCAATTTTCACTTGTCTTATTCTTAGAGTCCAGATGTTGTTATCATAATTTTACTTTTTTGACTGACAATTTTTTTTACTTTATGTATATGTGTGTTATGCTTGTATGTGTATAAGTGCATCTGTGTTGTGCAGTATCCACAGAGGTCAGAAGTATGTGTTGGATCTCCTGGAACTGCATTAGTGATGATTGTTAACTACCACATGGGTGCTGGGTATCCAACCTCAGTGCTTATAACCACTAAGCCATCTCTCCAGTCCCTTGACTGACAAATTTGTAATTATGTTTTGTGCATTTCATATAATACATCTCAATAAAACTTAAATTCCCCTCCCCATTCCTGTCCCCCATAACTCCACCAACCAGATTTCCGGTATTCTGCTACATACGTTAAGTTCTACTTGTTCAAACATTTATCTCGACTTCTGTTAAACTTAACTGGAAGAACTTAAAAGCCTTTCAAAACAAATTATTTCCACTGTACACATTGGCAAATCACCAGATGACTGCAAAAATAAAAGTCTTTGCAAAACATGACAATAAAGAACAATGGGCACTGATACTAAATGTGTCCTCAGATGTCTGCTTAGATTCTTTGTATGTTTGGTGATCTTGAAGTACAAAGAAAGCTCCTTAACTCTCCAAATTTGTAACATGTATTTGTCTGTGATTTGGCGAGATGAGTACATGAAATCTACTTAAAAATAGATATAACTTTTATTTAATTTCTAATAAAATGTTTTCTTCCTGGGAAGTAAATTTTACTTCTTCACACAGGTTCAGATAACATATGGAATTGCTCAGCAGAACAGGGAAGAGCTGCTCATATCAGAACCTTTGTGAACAAATGTAGGAATATATAAACAGAATTATAAGGCTATTAAACAGGCCATATTTTATACTGTTTGACTCCTGAATCCACATCTACCAAACATTACGTATATATACCCCCATACACGGATTTGTACACTTACGTCTATGCAGAGGAATATTTACATATATTTTAAAGACTTGTTTCCACATAAAATCTTAACTGTATTCTTTGTGTTTGAGTTTGTTCAGGATTTAGTAACATTTTTTTAAAGATCCTGCTGGGTTACTTGGTATAAAGCAATACACTTTGTTCTTTCCTGGAGATTAACCTAAACAACAGTATGAGAAAACTAAAGTTGTATTTGGAATTTAATTTTTCTAAATTTTTGAAAAGCACTACATGTAGACAATCTCCCAGGCCTGCTGGAATTCCAGGGTGAGAGGCGCAGAGTCAAGACACAGACCCTGGGAGTCCGGTGAATGCAGACAGAGGACGAGCTCTTTATTGGGGCAGGGTTAGGGGTTATGTACTGTTCGCATTCCCGTTCTCCTTTTGTCTTCTGATTGGCCCAGGTCTGCAACGCTACTTGTATGGTCTCACCTGTCTAGGGCAGGTTATGTTGATGAGGGACAAGCTCTGTGAATGTGTAATTCTCAGCATACTGGCTACTACATTTCCATCCTTTGTATTTAATTTTGCGTGAGGAGCGGTCCAGTGGGAGCTCGGGTGCTATGCCCGAACTTTGTTGACCCCCACCTCTGGCATACTGATATTTAACTGCATCTGTCTTAGGTTGCCCTGGTTTTGCAGAGTCTCTACTACAACTACAGTCCTCACATGATTAAATTATAGCTAAGACAAATAGAGTTGAAGTTCTCTACAGATCTTATTCTCTGGAGCCCTTTCCCCCATGTGACCTTCTCAAGTTCATATCCTTATTTCTCTTTGCCATACATCAAAATCCGTTCTCACTTTGATGGGAGACATCTATTGGATTCAATAGATAAAGCACAGTCTGTAACAATGACAGATGTGTTTTACAATCATATCTAATTCCTACTAATGGTTTAACTTTTGACCAGAAATTCAAATGGACATTATTGCATCAGTTACACTCCCAGGTCATACATGGGCTGCCAAATAAACTTCTATATGTTGTGTCAGTGATGCTCTCTTATCACAACAGAAAAGCAAGTAATACAGAAGTTGGTAGTAGCAGTAGATTATCACTGTGATGGACATGACCATATACGTCTGGGAGAATCATGGAAGATTTTGGAACTTTAGGGGAAGAGCGCTCAGATTTCAGTGAATTCTTCTGTTGGAACTTGGACTATAATGTTGAAAGAGATGTAGATGGATGATCACCTGGCTTGTAAAATTTAAAATGGAAACAAAGATCCTGTCAGGGTTGTTTGTGTGATATTTTTAATTTAGAAGAATGTTTGGAAGTGAAAATTTTTGTGCTTTATTAGAATAATTGATGATGATTAGCTTGGGGTGGAAATATCACCTGAGGGTACTAAGAGTTCAGCATCACCAAGGCTCCATCTCAAGCTGGAAACAGGACTAGGTAGTGTGTAAGAGACTCCTACATAGGACTGGGCTTGAATGCATGAAGAGGTCATGGAGAGCAGCTGAGACTACACTCTGAGAGACTAGCAGAGGTCATTAGTGAAGGTGTGACCTCACGTTTGGTGAAGACACTCCAATTGAAGGGGTCTGGGAGATTTTCTGAGGCTTTGTACCCTGAGAGGCCAGGAAAGCTCATTGTTGAAGGTGTAGCCTCAGTTTAAGTAGATACCTCAGGATATTGGAGATGCCAGGACCATGGGACAAGCACAAAGGGCAGAAGCCGGTGGGAAACAGAGCTGGACTGAGTGCATGAAATAAGCTGTGTGTGCTGTGGACGGCAAAGCAAAAAGAGAGACACTGCCAAAGCCCTTGGGATACCAGAAAATCAGGAGTGAATCCCGGGCGTCTACTTGAACTACTTTGCTGCATTTATGTTTTGTTTAAGTATGCCTGACTCTTCCATTTTGAAATAACACAGAATTTAACTTATTTGGATTGTACAGGAGGCCGTAGTTAAGAGACTTTTGGGCTGGTCATCCTAATCCTGACACAGGAAGGCCAGGTGCCATGCCTGAAATAAACCCGACTTCTTCTCATTGGAGTCCTGACATTTTCTCCTCTTTACGCCAAGTCTCCCCTCAAAATGAACCTAACATCTGGTGCCATGAACTCGGGGATGGTCCGAGACTGGCTGCTTTGGCTCAGGCATGGCTGATGGACTTCCATCAGACCCGCTGCCAGGTACAGGCTGCCAGGTTCAAGCTCTGCTTCACCATGGATCCAATTACCTAACTCCTCCCGCTTTTCTGTCTCTCTCTCTCCAAGTCTCTCTCTCTCTCCAAGTCTCTCTCTCTCTGTCTCTCTCTCTGTCTCTGTTTCTCTCTCCCAAAGTCTGTCTCTCTCTGTGTGTCACTCTGTGTCTCTGCCTCTGTCTCTCTCTGTTTCTCTCTCCCCCAGTCTGTCTCTCTCTGTGTCTCTCTGTATCTCTGTCTCTGTCTCTCTGTCTCTCTGTTTCTCTCTCCCCAAGTCTCTCTCTCTCTCTCTCTCTCTCTCTCTCTCTCTCTCTCACCATGGACTCCTTTTCTGCAGTGGTGACCCCTTGCTCAAGTCACTCATAGATCCATAAGGTCCACTTTCACTCACTCGCTTGAAAATCATTCTGGAACACAGGGTGACTCTCTCACCTTCTGGCTTTCTCCCCGCTTCAGACAGTGGGATGGAGAACTCTAGGAACACCAGCCAGACAGGGACACCTTCTGACTGGTCACTTCCTTCTTGTTCAGGTAGCTATCTGCTCTCTCTCTCTCTTTCACTCACTCAATCTCTCTCTCTCTCTCTCTCTCTCTCTCTCTCTCTCTCTCTCTCTCTCTCTCTCTCTCCTATCCCTTCCTTCTCATTTGCTTTTCTATGACTTCTTGCAACCTCACAGCCTTTAACTCAGGAACTTTATGAGTGCCTCATCTTAGAGGCTCTGAAGACACAAGACACTTGTTCCCTGCATCCTGTAAGGATGCAGGTGTCAGGGAGCATCCCCCAAAATGGGCAATGGCCTCATTGGGGAACACCTTACAAACATAACCCTTTCCTGGGTTAGAAGGAACTTTTGGCTCATCCAGCAAGACACACATGAGGGGCTGATCACCCAGTATCTTGAGCCCCCTCACGTTTACTTAAACATGCAGGATATGCCCGAGACCCAGTGGGAGAAGACGGTCTCAGGGTGAAAGCTGGGAAAGTCCATCCCCAAAGCAGCACATAAACCTGATCCAAAACACAGCATTCCCAGCTAGCATAGAGAGGCTCTCAATCCTCTTCCTCCATCTTCCTCCTCCTCCTCCTCCTCCTCCTCCTCCTCCTCCTCCTCCTCCTCCTCTAGTATTTCCTTTGGTGCCCAAATTCTCTCCCAGCACTCAGGAGACAGAGGCATCTGTATATCTTGGTCCGGTTTGGGTAGAGGTCTTTGAAGCTTGGTAATTCCTGAGCATGGTAATTGTGCTTCTGTTACCTGGTTGGAGACCCATTTGGGCTTTTGCACTTGGGTCAGTCAAGGTGTTGCATACCAGAGTGGCCTGAGCCAGCCCTGTTTCTTGCCTCCAGTGGTGGGAGAGGGCAGCCTGGGACAGCTATTGGGCTTTATTGTATTCCTGCAGTGATTTCCTATCTGTTCACCCACCCCCTTACTCCTCATAGGAAGCAAACATACCTCTGGCTTGAACTGCAGTGTTGCTGGTCTGGCCAATCCTGGGAGTTCCCCAGCTGGGGATGGTGGGCCATGATTTTAATCCTAGCATGCTTTCAATCCCAGCATAGCCAAGGTTTAGTTAGATTAAGGTTAGAAACAGTGATTTCTGAGGCAGGCGTGGTGCCACACCCTTTAATCCTAGCACTCAGCACTTGGGAGGCAGAGGCAGGTGGATCTTTGTGAGTTCAAGGCCAGCCTGGTCTACAGAGTGATTTCCAGGACAGCTGGGGCTACAGGGAGATCCTGTATTGAAAAGACCAAAAAAAAAAAAAAAGAAAAAAGAAAAGGAACAATGATTTCTGAACAAAATAGAGTTTATCTGGCCCATTTCATTTTTGATCCCTTATTAAATTGGAAACTCAGTGAGGAATATGTACTATATTTCTGAAAATACAGTTTTGGTTTTGAGACTTGTTTGTCATAACATTGTGTCTAACCACAGTATTTATTTTATGGAGTGCTTCTAGTATTTCTTCACAACTAAGGATCAATCTGTTTAAGCTTAATTTTCTAAGGTTCAGTCAAGTAGTTTAAGAATGAAAATGTGTATCTGTTCAAACTGAACACTTATTTAAGTGATCAGTTTTCGGCCGAGCTTTATCTACACAGCACATGGCACTTCAAGGTTTAGTAAAAGGAAAAAGAATAAGATATACAGAGTTGTTGTCAGTTTTCAGCCTACTTCTGGCTTGTAATGGACTTCCTGTTATAGATTATTAATTAAATGGACATAGACAAGTACAGGGTTACCTCTGGCTACTGAAAAATATACTTTATGCTTCTTGGTATCAGGCAAGTGTCACTTTTGACCTAATTTGGCTCCAAAGAAGCTAGGTTCTACCTCCCTGAAGGAGCTGCATACAGTCCAGATGGAGACAGTTTGGATGGGTTCGGTAATCCCTATCATTTTATTTCCTATCTTTAGGTATGTGATATAACACCTGGCTTTCTGGGAGCACTATAAATCATGATATGGGGGTCCTGGGAAAAAAGAGATTGTAAATTGCAGTAAAGAGTTTACATTTCAGATAGGCCCGAAATTGTTTAATTCTCTCCTATGGGCTATGCCTATTTAACCTATGGTGTTTCTAGTCAGTGTTATACAAGGCTGCTTGAGCTTTTGTCCAAGCCTTTTCTAAAATATTATACAGTAATTAAAAGTATCAGGCCGATGTAACTTAGCTTTCTGGATGCTTAATGACCATACTTAATGTCCTTACCAATTCGGCCAAGCGATTTAAGGAGTAATTTGTTCCTTGCCTTCAGAGGTCAACTAAGTCCCAGGGGGCTATGCATGGGGGCATCTCTTGAAATGTTTTGCAAATGTGAGTCACCAGTCCTCCTGTGCAGGGAGGTCTTGGAAATCCATTAATGGGAATCAAGTCAGTGTCCAATCTATAAAGAGGAAAGTCTGCTCATGCTTCAAAAAGGGAAGCCTGGTCCAGCAAGATCTTATTCTGTCCTCAAGTGGATGGAACTGGTAAATGAAAATCCAGTGGGAGCCAGGGGCTCCCTCCTCCAAAATCTGAGTGACCCCTGGGAATACAAATCAAAACCACTTTAAGATTCCATCTTATCCCCCTAAGACTGGCAATGTTCAAGAAAATAAATGATACCAAATGCTGGTGAGGTTCCAGGGAAAGGGGAACACTCATTCACTGCTGATGGGAAAGCAAACTCATCCAACTGCTATGGTAAACAGCTTGGAGAACTCTTAAAAGACTCAAAACGAACCTACCACTTGATCCAGTCATACCACTCCTGGGTATATACCCAAAATATTTCTCCTAATGCAGAGATAACATGCACAACCATGTTTATTGTAGCTCTTTTCACAATAGCAAAGAGCTGGAACCAATCCATGTCTCTCAACTGATGAGTGAATAAAGAAAGTGTGGTACATCTACACAATGGAGTTCTATGTAGAGGTAAAGAATGAGGACATCAGGCTGGGTGTGGTGGCACACTCCTTTAATCCCAGGACTTGGGAGGCAGAAGCAGTTGGATCTCTGTGAGTTCCAGGCCAGCTGGGACTAAAGGGAGACCTGGTCTCAAAAGTAACCAAAAAAAAAAGAAAAAGAAAAAAAAAGAAATTTGATTTGCAAGTAAATGGATGGAACTAGAAGCTATTATGCTAAGTGAAGCGAGTCCCTGAAAAGCAAATTATGGTGTCCCTCATTTGTGGATCCTAGCAACAAATCTTTATACAGCCTGTCATTTTGGTATATGTGTGGAGTGTATATATGAGTATTTTGGAGTAATATAAAATTAAAGGGAACAGCAACAACAAAAAACTGGTTCAAGGATCTGACCAAAACAGTAAACTTCTACATCGAAAAAGTTACAAAAGACTAAGAAAAAAATACAAGACAGTTCTTAACATGTATGGTACAGTGCATGAGCTCTGGTGTGGGAGGGGGGCATGGATGGAGAAACATGTCTAAATTTGCTTGAGAAATGTTGTATGAAATGCACAAAATCTCAATAAAAATTTTAAAAAGGTATGTAAAAAAGAGACTTTTTAACGAGTGAAAGCTTAAAGGATTAGAATTTTTAAAGTTTTTTTTTTAATTTTATTTATTTTTTATGTGTATGAATGTACTGTTTGCATGTAGGTTTGTGCACCTGTGTCGTGCAATGCTGCGGAGGTCAGAGAGGGTGTCGGATTCCCCTGGAACTGGAGTTAAAGATGTTTCTCAGCAGCCATGTGGGTGCTGGGGATTGAACCCAGGTCCTCTGCAAGAGCAGTCGGCGCTCTTAACCACTAGGCCATCTCTCCAGCCCAGGGTTAGAATTTTTAGACTGTGGAATTTTTTAAGTTGTATGGTTTTATATTGCAATAAATATAATGAAATCTTGGGGATAAGAAATGGAAAACTTATGTTTAACAGCAACATATTTGTGTGTCAAGTTAACAAGGGGTCCATTGTGCTGGGTAGCTTTTGTTGTCTATTTAACTCACTTGGGTGGAAGAAACCTCAGTTGAGGAATCTACTACATCGGATTGGCCTGTGGCTATTTCTGTGGGACATATTATTGAGGGTTATGTGGGTAGTGCCATGGACAGTTGATCCTGTGTTGTATGTGATACAGGCTGAGCACAGGCCAGAAGAGCAAGCTAGTAAACACCGTTCCTCCATGGTCTGTTCTTCAGCAATTCCTCCAGGCTTCTACCCTGAGTTCCTAACTTGGCTGCCCTTGATGAATTGTGACCTGGGAGGTATAAGATAAAATGAACCCAGGTTCCTTGTGCCAGGTTCCTACCATGCATTCTTGGCTTGACTTCCCTTGATGATGAACTGTGAGCTATAAGCCTAATAAACTCATTCTGCCCAAGCTGGTTTTGATCAACAATTTTATCACAAGAATAGAAAGTAACTTGAACAATCCCTAAACAAACTGTAGTCTAAATCCTTCTATTTTTAGTTAAGTTAGGTAGATTTTTTTTAATTTAGAAATCACAACAGAAAAAAAAAAAAACTTCAAAGCATATCTGTTGTTACTTCAGCTCTCCTTTAAATCCTAACAACCTTATGATCAATTTCTTCTCTCCTTTGCCACATTTTTCTGTGCAATAGTTAACAGTTACTGTTCACAGTTTACGTTCTTTTGCAAAGTTCTTCTTTAGCATTCTGCATGATCCTTGGAAATATTTTTGTTTGTTCATTTCATCTGTTGTATTGCTCCTTCCACTTTAAAGACTATCTTATAAGGTCAAGCAAGAATGTCAAATGATCTGTGTTGAAAGATAAGAAATTTATGCTTCCTCGTTAATAAAAATTCAGAATCCTTCTATTGAAAGATGTTGCAAGTAATCCCTCAGCTTCGAGAAGCAAGCAAGAAGAGATGGAAATCAACCTGCACCATAACTACTTCCTTTTGTTCTATCATACTAGAGAGAGCAACAACTTCCTAAAGTGAGGAAGAACCAGCTTCTTCCTTTCCCTAAAGGACTCTAACAATATGTTCATCCACCTCCTCTCTAGGGATCAAGGAAATATACTTACAGGCATGAGACTGTCTAGAGAGACAGCTCCTCTCAAGAGGTGACTTATTTCTGTTTTAATTATAAAAAAATAAAAAATAAATTGTAAATGTAGTTTGGGGGTCCATATATACTGCATATAAAGATTTTAGTTATCATCGTGACTAGGACACAAAAAAAAGTAAATTAGAAGAGAGGAAGTAACAGAAACAATGCTAACCACCATCTTCTGATATGTTTTCTTTTCAGACTTAGAAGCATGTATTGGAGATAAAATAGCCTCCTGATCCTGAAAGGAAGCTAGCATATATGATTACATTTACTATAAAACAAAACAAATGCTTGGTCAAAGAAAAAATATATTACCTTAAATAAAGAAAAGGACTGTAGACAGTAGCAACTGTGAAAATAAGTTAGCTGATGGTTGCTTAGCAACTATATGAAAAACACGGAGAGGAGAACACTAGGCAAAACTACTGAATACATAAAATGAAATACAATGAATGTGTGTGCATGTATGTGTGTGCACACACAGACTTAAAACAAATCCTATATGAAAGATAAAATAATAGGAAAATAAGTTACAATCAAAATCATTACAGAACATGGAAGTAAATGAAAGAAATCTTGAAAGACAGTGTTCTGATACACGTGGAGGGGAAGCTGAACTTTATTGAACTACTATTTTTCTTCAAACTGGAAAATATATATTTATTCCATTTCAATATTTGTCAAAATATCTCAACACTATTGGAACATGGAGAAGGTAAGAATAAGGTATCCATCTTTTTTTTTTTTTTTTTTTTTTGCCTTTTTGAGAGAGACAGGGACTCCCTGTAGCCCCAGCTGTTCTGGAACTCACTCCGTAGACCGAACTAGCCTTGAACTCACAAAGATCTGCCAGCCTCTGCCTCCCAAGTGCTAGGATTAAAGGTGTGCACCACCACACCCGGCTAGCTAAGAATAAGATATCTTTGCAGAGGATTACCCTTTGAGGCAGAAAGTTGCTATTTCAGTCAGTTCTTTGACCCAGTTCTTTTGTTGTTGCTGTTTCCTCCAACTTGTATTGGTCCAAAATATGCATATGTGTGTGTGTGTGTGTGTGTGTGTGTGTGTGTTACACATATACCAAAATTATCATATCTGAGAATAAACTGTATGTTAATTCCAGAACATGTTTAGGAATTTACATTTTTCCTTTTAATTTTATATAGTTCTAAAACATGCATACATACCCTCCACCCATATACCAAAACTAATCACATCACCTGTGATGATTTTATGTATATTAGTAAGACAAAAGCAATAAATAGATCAATCAGATAATGTGCTTTAGCAATAAATTCCTATAAGATAAATTCTGAATGAGAAAATAATTCAAAATGAAATTAATATTGGCACAAACTTTTTGGAAATGAATGTATATAATATGTAGTGAGTCTTAAAAATTGTCATCCAATCTAAGGGTACAAAGATGGCTCAGTGGTTAAAATAACTTGGTACTCTTTCAGAGGACACAGTTTCCAAAGGACTCAAGGCTTCTGACCTACATGAGGTCCTATATGTACATAGTGCAGTTCCATAAACTCATATGCAAACATATATAAAGCTTTTTAAAATGCTCAGATATTATTTTAAATTGTTTAGTTATTTATATTTAGTTACTTATTCATTTATTGTGTATGAGTGTTTAACCTGCATGCATATAAATACACCCATATATTAGATGCCCATGGAGACCAGAAGAAGGCATGAGAGACCTGGGAACTTGCATTATGGAAGTTGATAGCAACCAGGTAGGTACAAGGTACTCTGCAATTACTCTGCTAAGCTATCTCTCAAGTCCCAAATGTACATATATTCTACTTCAAGTAATCACAATATTCATATATACAGTAAGAAATAATTGAATTTGTAAAACAGTGAACATTTATTTAGTAGATAGGTCTTTTATAGTGGTAAAAATATTAGGAGTACAAAAAGCCAATAGACAATATTGTGTTATGATACTGTAATCATGATATACCATAAAAATGTAACACATGGGATGATGCCCCTCATCTGTGGATGCTAGTGCCAATTACCTAGTTGTAAGCATTTCTTGTGCACGGCCTCTTGAGCTTTTGTCCAAGCAGTTGAGAGTGATACATATTGGAAACAACAACAACAACAACAACAACAACAACAGAAAGGACTGCATCAAAGAACTGACTGAAACAGTGAACTTCTGCTCAAAACAGTCAACTTCCCCATGGAGAATTTTGAGAAAGACTGAGAAAGAGATGAAAAGCATGTTTGGCAGAATACATGAGCTCTGGTGGAGTGGGGGGATAGGGTGGGGGACACAGGTCTAGATTTGATAATCTTGTAAAAATATATATAAAAATTTTTTTCAATAAATAAATAAATAAATAAATAAATAAATAAATAAATAAATAAAAAACCTGTAACACATGGGGCTGGAGAGATGGCCTAGCTGTTAAGAGCACCGACTGCTCCTGCAGAGGACCTGGGTTCGATCCCCAGCACCCACATGGTGGCTGAGAACCGTCTTTAACTTCAGTTCCAGGGGAATCTGACACCCTCTTCTGACCTCTGCAGCATTGCATGACATGGGTACACAAACCTACATGCAGACAGTACATTCATACACATACGAAAATAAATAAAATTTAAAAAACTGTAACACATTCCCTCCAAAGGTTTTTCTGAAAATTGCACTCCTACATAACAAAATTATAAAATACATAAGACAATATTGTACATAAAATACAAGTTTAAGTGTAAGCAATTCACAGAAATAATGTCTATTAACAATGCATTTTAGAGAAGAATATTTAGGTAATTTTTATAATTGTTAACACTACCTTTAAAAATCATTTTATTAACTGTTATCAGTTAGCACCATTTTTACAAGTTAAACTATTTGGTTTCCTAAATACTCTTTTAGGGAGCAAATGTTTTCATCTGAAAACAGTACAGAATTAACTTAGTTGCTATTTCATTATTGTTAGTTGACAAGTTTTTTTTTTTTTACTCTGACAGTGATAAATTAAATTACATTGTGTACATTTTTTTCCAAGCATAATAAACCCTGGACAGGCTAGATTTCAATTTCGTATCTGCTCATGAAAATGCTAAAACAACGTGGCACCTGGAGAGGAAGTACCTGACAACAGCCTCCATTCACTCAGAGTTTGACAAAGCCAAAGTCCTGTCAGTGAGATAGTGAAAAGGAGCACTCAAACTCCCTGCCCAGAGCACAGCTTACACAGAGCAGAGAAGAGCACAGGGGCTGCCAGGCCTCTCTATTTGCAGTGCCCAGTTCACTAAATCAACTTTGGATTTGCTCTGTAGACATTGCTAACCTTGATGTAGGAGTAAGGTAGGAGAGAAAATGAAGGTTATGATTTGATTTCTAGGCACAAATCATATTCTCCAATCTATCTTTAATAAACTATACTTGCAAATCAGATACAGACCGACTTCAAAAAGATCATCCATCATGATCAAGTTGGATTCATACCAGAGATGCAGGGATGGTTCAATATATGTAAATCAATAAATATACAACAACACATAAATGGACCTAAAGACAAAAATCACACCATCATCTCAATTGATGCAGAAAAAGCCTTCAACAAGATCCAGTGTCCCTTCATGTTTAAAGTTCTAGAGGGAACTGGACTGAAGAGCACATTCCTCAATATAATCAAAGCCATATACAACAAAACCACAGCGAACACACCCTAAATGGAGAAAAATTAGAAGCATTCCCCTTAAAGGTGGGAACACAGCAAGACTGTCCCCTATCGCCACTCCTCTTCAATACAGTTCTTGAAATGCCTGTAGGCAATAAGACAAGAAAAGAAAATTAAAGGAGTAATAATTGGAAAAGAGGAAGTCAAACTAAAGACATCAAAGATCTCTACAACAAAAATTTTAAAACCCTAAAGAAGGATATTTCCATCAAAAATGGAAAGACCTCCCATGCTCATGGATTGGAAAACTTAATATAGTAAAAATGTCCATTCTACCCCCAATTAATATACAGATTCAATGCAATCCCAATTAAAATCCCCATGAGTTTCTTCACAAACTTGGGAAAAAATCCTTAAATTCATATGGAAAAACAAAATACCCTGAATAATTAAAGCAACCCTGAGGGAGAATTGCAATGGGGGGAATCACCTTAACAGACTTCAATCTATGTTACAGCACTATAGTCATAAAGACAGCCTGGTACTGGCACAAAAACAGATCTGTTGGCCAACAGAACAAAATTGAAGATCCAAACTTGAGCTCATACAATTTCAGCCACCTCATATTAGATAAAGGGCCAAAAAAGCTCATTGGAGGAAAGATAGAATGTTCAGCAAATGGTGCTGGAAAAACTGAATCACCATTTGTAGAAGAACACAATTAAACCCCTACCTCTCGCCCTGTACAAAAATCAACTCCAAGTGGATTGAAAACCTCAATGTGAAACCTGAAACTCTGAAGGTGATAGAAGAAAATGTTGGTAGCAATCTACAATACATAGGAGTAGGAAAAGTCTTTCTATACCAAACAGCAGACATGCAGGAAATAAGGTCAACAGCTGACAAGTGGGACCTCCTCAAACTCAAACCTTCTGTACAGTGAAAGTAACAATCAAGGAAGTGAAGAGAAAACCCACAGAGAGGGAAGAAACCTTCACAAGTGATATATCTGACAGAGCATTAACATCCAGAATATATAAACTACTCAAAGAACAAAGAATTAAGAAAACAAATGACTCACTCAAAAGATGGAGTAAAGAGATGAACAGAGACTTCACCAGTTAAGAAGCAAAGATGGCTGAGAAACATCTTAAAAAGAGTTCAACATCATTAATAATTAAGGAAATAAAAATTAAAATCACTCTTAGATATCATCTCACTCTGACAAGACTGGCTAAGGTCAAGAAAATAAAAGACACCAAATGCTGGAGAGGCTGTGGAGAAAGGGGAACACTCATCCACTGCTGGTGGGAATGTAAACTCATACAACCACTGTGGAAAGCAGTGTGGAGGACTCATAAAAGACTCAAAATGAGCCTACCACCTGACCCAGCCATACCACTCCTGGGTATATACCCACAAGACTCAGCCTACTGCAAAGATACATGCACATCTATGCTTATTGAAGCTCTCTTCACAATAGGGAAAAGCTGGAACCAACCCAAATGCCCCTCAACAGATGAGTGGATAACAAAAATATGGTAAATCTACACAATGGATTTCTATGAAGCAATAAAGAAAGATCACATCATGAACTTTGCAGGTAAATTGCTGGAACTGGAAGCCATTATTATGCTAAGGAAGTAATACAGCCCCCCCCCCAAAACAAACAAACAGAAAAACCCAAAACATAATAAATAAATAAATAAATAAATAAATAAATAAAACAAAACAAAACAGGGAATGCTTTCCCTCATTTGTGGATGTTAGAACCAAATTCTTCTATTGAAAAACAAGCTGAGCAACATTATTGATATACTTCTTTCTACCTGAAAGCAACTGCAATGTTATAATGTGAATCCCTTGATGAGCCCTAAAATTAACTTACCACTTTTATTTTTAGACATGGTAATTAACATACGGGTGGAAGGTATATATTCATATTTTAGAGTCATACAAAATTAAAGGGAAAATGTCTGTTCTTAAAAATATTGTGATATTAACATATAGCTTATTCTCAAAGGACATAATTCTGGTACATATATGACATTTATGTAAGCATATTTTGGTGCAATAAAAATGGGAGGGAATAACAACAACAAAAGGAGTGGATCAAAGAACAGTTTGATACAGTGAAATTCTGCCCCAAAACAATAAACCTCTGCAGAGAAAAACTTTAAAAAGACTGAGAGAAAGATGCAGGACATGTACGGCAGAATGCATGAACTGGGGTGGGGTGGGGGGAAAGGAAATGGGAATATTTTTAAATTGAACTGAAAAATGATGTATGAAATATACGAAACATCAATAAAAGTATTATATTTTAAAAAAGATGCCCCATAGGTATTGTGTGCCTTTGCTCTTATGAAAGTATACAAGGAAAGCTACATATGTCAATCGAGAGAGAGGTCCTTACCAAAAACAGAATCTGATAATTACTTTAATTAGTCTTCTCTAGGATTTTGAGAGGTTTCTGTTGTTCATGAAACACATAGTTTGGGGCTGGAGAGATAGCCTAGCGTTTAAGAGTGCTGACTGCTCTTGCAGAGGACTGGGTTCGATCCCCAGCACCCACATGGCGGCTGAGAACCGTCTGTAACTCCAATTCCAGGAGAACTCCAGTTCCAGGGGAAACCGACACCCTCTTCTGACCTCTGCGGCATTGCACGACACGGGTGCACAAACTTTCATGAAGACAGTACATTCATACGCATAGAAAATAAATAAATAAAATTAAACAAAAAGAAACACATAGTTTATGGTGTTCTGTTTTAAGCGGCCTTCATCTACTAAGACACTTTCCATGTTTAAACAAAGTTTAAAAACAAAATACTTTCTTTAACTTGTTTATATTTGAATCGATATCTTCAGACTCTTGAGTCAAAGCAGTTATAAAAGCATGTTTATGCTTAGAATCCGGCTAAGTAAAGTTATTGCAGTGGACTAATTACCATTACAAAGCACTATTTTGTATAAAAAGATGAATATGTATGTCACAGTTCCACAAAGAATCCTTCACTATGTCACATGTCAAAATTAGCTCCATGCTAAATTTAAAGAGCTTTCTGTACTATAAAAGGTAATCTTTATTTCTGATGAAGAAAAAATATATACTATTTTACTACAATTTAAAAATATTCTTAGAATAATATTTTTAATTTGGTTCTTTATTTTATGCATGTGTGAAATGTACTTTTAAAACATTTTTGTGGTTATAATAGTTTTCCTTTGGCTATATTTTATTAACTGTTTACAAAGATTTAATAGCTTCAAAAAATATAATTTAAAGAATTTTGGTAGAGTAACTTTTCCTCCAGAAAAAATTCTCTTGTACATGCTTGGGCACATGAACACACTAATATGATCACATGTACATTGTACACACATACATGCACATGTACACATGCACACACATGCATATACACAAACACATATAATGATCAACTAATTTCACTTTGAAGTATATGGAGCAATTTGTCCTCAGCTATGGACTTCTGGCCCAAATGTCAAGGGACAGTTTTGATATTAATACAATGCACTAACTAGGCTTGTAGTGGGATAAATGTTGAAGTACCATAAAGCCTTTGTTTCTCTGCCGAGAACACATGTTCTTGTCATTTTCAGTAGTCCTTTTAGAAAAGAATTAATTCCAGGTAGCTCAGAGCTATTCATGCCAATACCACTGGCTCTAAATGAAGCAGCTTTCAAAAACGGCTACTTCAATTCTCAGCTTAATGATTTTTCTTTTAGATCAATGTTCATAATTTTTGGATCTCTGCAGACTATTTATTAAGTAGACTGTAACGATGAGAACTTGCATTTGCTTGATCTGTAAATCACCTGAATTAATATCTTAGGATACACCATGTCTGATTTCCAAAAGCTCTTCAAACAGCTTTTAATATATAATATAGTCCACAAATTATCAAACCGAAACCACTAAAATTTGGAATTGAGATTTTCATTCCATTTCATTTCTAATTAACACTTTCATGAACAACCGGTTGTTCATGAAAGTGTTAATTAGAAATGAGGATATATATCTGCAGAGTTAGCTTTTATTTTAATTTAACTTAATTGTTATGCTATCTATATGTTTCTGCACTTATAATAATTAATTTCCAATATTATTATACATAATTCAATTTTTCTTTGTACTTTCTGATACCTCTTCCCTTTCCTGTAACATTCATACAACAATAGTAGTTTGATATAACAATTTTTGTGAAAGGGAAATGTCACTATAGCTTAGAATTGTATAAGGCACATATAGCTATATATATGTGTGTGTCTATTTGTGCATAATTTTCACAGAAAGAATTATACAGGAAAACTTTATTAAAAATTATTTCTTAAATACTGAAAGTTTGCTTTTGAATGTCAAGGGTTAAAGCCTTGCATGAAATCGGGTTGCTTGGATCCTTCTATGTGTAGAATGACAATGAAGTTAGCGTTACAGACCTTAAGTGAAAAAATGAGCGCAAGCAATGATCAGGAGGATGTCCTTCCCTGAAGACCTGATACATCTGCAAACCTTCATGAGACCCACCAGCTGGCTTTGGTTTCATTATCAATGCTGTTAAGCCCTCCTCCATACAGATGTGGTGAATCAGTCCATGGACTCTGTGTTCTGTATGAGTTTTGTGCCTTTCTGTTGGGTAGGGTTCTCTTACCTGTTTCCTTTGGTTGGTGAGTGAACTGGGTAGATGAATTAGCTGAAGATTTTTATTACTACTAAGCTTTTATTGCATACTATGCTCTGAGCATAACAACATCGTTTTCATCTCAGCACATGTGATTTCATTCAAGAGACTCCCATGTTTTGGCTTACTAGCTGTGGTCATCCCTCATAGAAGGAGACAGTGAGGAGAGTCAGTGGAACCTCACTTGGAGATGCTGTGATCCCCTTATACTGTCTGGGCCATCGTATGTAATACTTCCCTGACTGTATATAACCTTATAGATTTGGTGGTATGTTCTAGAGTATGTAGACTGTGGAACATTAACTGAAGGGAGAATTCCATCTGAATAGTTATTGGGACACATCAGTAATTCTGGGGAAAATTTTAGGTTGCTTGGTTGCTTTTCTGCCAGTTACTTTTCTGTTAATCACCTTTCATCCATGCTCTGTAAAAACAGAAAAAGAAGTCCAATGAAATCATTGGTTCCCTGAACTGTATTTTGGTAAAACACTACTTTGGTTTGATGTTGATATGCTTTAAAAAGTGTTAACATATTTGTTTAGGTTTTCCAAGTGAACGGGTTTCCACGATATGTACCTTCATCCTCAAGGGTGTGGATAATTTCATCTCTAAATAAACTCCATGGTTCTTGAGTTCTTCTTTAAGAAGAGAGTGCTCATGTTTTACATCGTTTTTACTTTATATCTCTACTAAAAATCAAATTCTGAATGTTCCATGTCCCTGCCTGGGACTAAATACCAGGGCTAGAAATCATGTAAAGGAGCCTGTCGAATTACATGTAAAAATTCTCATCTGTGTTTATGTTATTGTTTCGGTGGTTAAAATTCATGCAGACTCAGATGAAACCATCTGTAAAATAAAAGTCACTCATAAAGTACAAATTTTGAAGGCATTCCCCATCTGGGAGGGGGGTACCATCAAAAGAGTCAGCATCAGCAGGCCAGCCCCTATTACCCCACTGGGAAGAGATGCTGAAAGTTTGTGTCCATAGCTAGTGGATGTTAATGAATGAGAGGTTGGCTTCCCTCTCTGGTCCCATTATTTCTGAACTCTTCACTTTGTTTAGCATTCTGAAACAAATGGGAATACTAGTTGGTACAGCATAAACCATTCATACCTGCACATGTTAGAAGGAAATGAAAAAGGAAGACTCCTACAAATTTTCATATTTCCTAAGAAAAAAATAAATCCATTAAATATGACAGTGACCTGATTGGTAACCACACTTTTCTGCCCATCCTCTTTTTGTTGCCTCATTTCCTCATTGCTATCTTTGTAATTTTTTAAATTCTTATTTATTATTTTATATGTACATGTGTATTGCCAGCATGAAAATAAGTGTACCCATGCCATGCAATCCCCTCAGAGGTCAGAAGAAGGCATAAGATCCTCTTGAACTGGAGATATGAATGGTTTTTAGCCTCCATGTGGGTGCTGGGAACTGAACTCAGATCCTCTGAAAGAGCATCCAATGCTCTTAACCGCGGAGCCACCATTCCAGCCCCCTATCTTTGTATTTCTATCTCTAGGTCCATTTATTTGATTAACTCTCTACACTTCTTGCACTGATTCTGAGGGAACAAAAGCTAATATAGCCAACAGAAAAGGAGAGCCTGTCATCCAGAATCACAGATGAGAGGAAGAGTAGAGCTGATCTCTCTGTTTAAATATGAATTTATTCAACAGATTGTGCTTTAAGTTGGAAATACTTAATGTTTCTTTGGCTTGATATGATAAGTCTTTTTTTTCCATTTCGGAAAGAAATGTGGTCTTGACAAATCAAGAAAAATACAATTGCATTTTCAAAACCAGGATGGTGTTGGTACATGTTTCATGTTAATTTATAAATAAATAATTTTTTATGGATAAATTATGCTTTTATTTAATCATTTGGAGGAGAATATCCAGGAGAAAGAAACAGAAAATAAAATAGAAATGAACTGAAATTTTCCATTTAGGGAAAATTAAAAAAAAATAGTTGCATGTGGGCAGTGTTTAATGAAGATAGGAAATGGAGAAAAAACTGCCCTCTGTTCACAGTAAACTTCTTCTAATATGGTGTATACAGGAATTATAACAAATTTAACTTAAATTATCTTCTTGTTAATACTTTATTTAACAATAAATCTTGCTTTATAAGTCCTGCTATTTTAAAAATCAAATGTGGTCCAAAGAAATCTAAAATTTATGATTATATATAAATGATGAAATAATCTAAAATATTCTAGCATACAGAGAGAAATAGGAAAGATGAGTCCTCAGAAATAATCATTGTAAAGTCTACTATTCTTTTCTTGGCCACAAGGAACACTCCCATCTCTTTAAGATACAAATTATGCTCTGCTAGCACTGGTACAATATCATTGGAAACAGCTCTATCAGGCTTCCTATTATAAACTATAATTCTATGCTTTATAGCTTGGCTCTTTCAAAATAAAGTATGTTGGGCAGAGACTAAGCATACAAATTACCAGCCAAAATACATTAAATTGGTTGAGCTGTCCTTTTTGGAGAATGTAAATTGGAGCATTTTGCTCTGTATGCAGCAAATGTTTGGCATGGTCCTGTAAAAGTGCTTTTTGGTACTGTGACAAAAACAAAAAAGTTTTCACTGGTGGAATTTGAAATGGATTTTTTTCATTATTGTAAAATATATAAATCTTAAGTAGTTAAGATGGTGAAAAAATATTTCCTTTCACATTATATAACGATTTATACAACGCATTTAAACCAAGCTTTCGGGAATATTTGTATTTGATGATTCAGTTGATATCAATGGCACTTGAAGGAATCGTTGTAGCTTCTATGATTATCGCCTTCTTTGATCACTGAAAGCTAATAACTTAGAATGCCAGGCACCTCAGCCAATAAGCTGCATTTATGAATCTTGCTGCAGAGATGTAAGAATAGAAAGAGAATTTACATGAAAGACTGCAAGAAAGATTATGGACACATTAACAAGAATATATATATTAAAAGCTCATAGAGGCTGATGAGTTTTTTTATTTCTATGTGGAAACATTTATATAGTAATAAGATATTGAAATGAGTGTTATTCTTAGGCACAAGTCTTCTACTCAGTTGATGATTGAATATCTGCACAATTTCATTAAAACTTGCCTCATTGAAGAATATTTGTTGTTATTTTTATATGGTAGCATTGTTGAAAGAAGAGCAGGTGATATTTCTGTCTCTTTGAAACTTATAGAAGGAGCTTCTAATGTTATCCCCAACACTGTTTCCAAGTTGTGAGGAAACTTTAGGGAGCAGAAGTGTAATATTAGAACATATGAGTTGATATAGTCATATGGAAAAATGAGTAGTCTTTTATGTAATATTAGAACATATGAATTGATATAGGCATATGGAAAAATGAGTAGTCTTGCCTCGTTTGAAATTTTTATTACAATAATATACTTTATCTTGACTTCTGGTGGCGGGAGAGGACATAGGAGAGCCTGGCAGTGGTGGGCATGAAAAGTCCGAGTCCTGTCACTCTAGGATATGCCACATTAGTTCAGAGGACAGAAGAATCTCTTGACAGTACATTTGACCATTCACCATGAGGTTAGCAAAGCCTAAAGGGCATATTTCTCGAAGCTCAAGCCAAGGAAAAGCCTATGACAACAAGCGTAAGATAGCCCGCTAGAGGCAGAAATGGGGCATAACCGTTCGATTCGACTCGGGCTTAAGTAGACTGAGAAGAAACTTGGATGAGAAGCCTTATAAAAGCATTAAATGGCACGCCTTTGATTCTAGCACTCTGGAGGCAGAGGCAGGCAGATCTTTGTGAGTTCAAGGCCAGCCTGGTCTACAGAGCAAGTTCCAGGACATCTGGAGCTACAGAAACTCTATCTCAAAAAGACCAAAAACAAAACAAAACAAAACAAAAAACCAAAAACACAAAAACAAAAACAAAACACTAAATGTGCAAAAAAATTTCAGTCAGAGCTCCACTCTCAGCTCCAGAAGATCCATACTGGCAAGAAATCCCATAAATGTGCTGATTGTGGGAAAAGCTTCTTTCAGAGTTCTAATCTCTTTCAGCATTGAGGAATCCACACTGGGGAAAAACCCTATGCATGAGATGAGTGTGGAGAGATGTTTAAACAGAGCTCTAATCTCATTCAGCATCAGAGAATTCATAAGGGAGAAAAGCCCTACCAGTACGGTGAGTGTGTCAGGTGCTTTAGCCAGAGCTCACACCTTATTCAGCATCAGAGAACCCACGGGGGGGGGGGGGCGGGCTACCAGTGTGACTATGGGACAAATGCTTCAGCCAGAGCTCACATCTGAGGCATCTGAGGCAGCACATGAAGGTACACAAGGAAGAGAAGCCGTGTAATGCCCGGGGTAAAAATGCCAGGGCGAAAAAAAACATTTGGTTTCCTCCTGAAAAACTAGTACCGGAAGGAAACCGTCAAGTGAAGAAGGGCACTGCCTCATTCCTTTTTAAAAAGAAGAAAAGGATGCTGAAGGTAAAAGGTCTCTTTTAGAGTAGAGCACTTCTCCAGCCTGGAGATCTTAGGAGTTGAAAGTCATTAATGGGCTGGAGCTCTTGAGTCCAGCTGACCTCTTTTCTTATGTGATGTGAGCACCAAGACCTGAAAACATGTTTGTTGAGAATCTAAGGCCCTTGGCCTCACTAGAAATTGCTTCCTTACCATTTTTATTTTTTAAAAATCATGTTAAGATTCACTTGTTAAATCCAGGCATGCTAATGATTACTACTCCCCTTTTAGGAATTTCTGCGGAAGAAGTCGTTGAAGGAGGAATAAATAAGTTTTGAAGTCCTGAGACAGACTAGATTTTGTTTTTAACTTTTCCTAGTTTATTATCCATTAGTTTATATGTGTGGCTCAAGATTTTGGATAAAGAAATTCAGTCCATAGATTTTTTTTCTCCATTGTTAGTGTGTATCATAAGAAGTAATGAGTTTAATTATGATGTTTTCATGACTGTCTATAATGTACTTTGGTTATATCTCTCCTTGCCATCCTCTCTTCTTTCCTCTCCTAGTGGACTTTCTTCCTGCCAGAGTTCCCTTTCCACTTCATGTTTTTGGTTCCTTGTTTTTTCTTGTTATTGCTGTTGTTTGTTTGTTTGTTTGTTTTAATCTAGATTCTGCAAATAAGAGAAAGCATTTTTCCCCAAGTCCAGCTTACCTTGCTTAAATAGGCTCATCTGATTTTTGTTTTGTCTTGTTTTGTTTTCTTAGAAGGTTCCATCTGTTTTGCTACAAACATGACTTTCTTTATGGCCATAATAGAGTCCATTGTAACAGTCAAAGGCTTTTAATCAACACCCATCCTTGTTCACTTCTATTTCTTCCCTTCTACTTAGGAGGTAAAAAGGTCCCCCTCCTCTTTTTAAAATCACATTCTCAGAGATCCTAACAAATCCAAAATGGCAAACCACACGCCATCCCTTGTGATGGTGTCCGCTGTGTCACTGGATTTTTTGGAATCTGGGATGGGTTTATACTGAATCATGCCTGTGGCCTCCAGATAATCTCTAATAAACTGAGACTGCCTTAGAGACCCCCATGAATAAACTGCATTTTATCAAGGAAATCTCAGCTTACTTCTGGCCAAAAACAAAGTTTCCTACCCTTCAAACCTGAGCTTTGGCTAACACTGATCACTTCAGACAGATGTTTGTCAGCAAGTTTAGTGCCAGTGCACTGTAGCTGGTTTAGAACTTTGTCTGCATTATAGCGTTGTTTAGAGACCAGCAGAAGTGTTTCTTCCATCCACAGTACGTCACACATTGCTCACCAGCTTCAGCTCAGGTTTTGGTTAATTGAATTCTGACGTTCTGATTTTTTTGTTATTTTTTTTTTTATAGTATCAGCTCCTGCTCTGTTAATGACAATTATCCTTAAAAATAAAGAATGAGATTTTTTGCATAAAAAATAGTATACTTTATCTCAACAAAAAATTAACCTTTCACCCCATGTGGTGGTTTGATTGAGAATATCTCCCACTGGCTCCATGTATTAAGACATTTTGTCCCAGTGGGTGGTATTATTTTATGAAGTCTTAGAAAGTGTGGCCATGCTGGAGGAAGCACATCACTGGGGGTGGGCTTAGAGAGTTCTTAAGCCTTTCACCCCATATGATGGTTTAAATGAAAATATCTCCCACTGGCTCCAAGTATTCAGATATTTTGTCCCCAGTTGGTGGTGCTGTTTTGGGATGTCTTAAAAAGTGTGGCCATGCCGGAGGTGGTGCTTTAGAGAGTCCTTAAGCCTTGTTGGGAATCCAGTTGCTCTCTGCTTCAGGTGCCTGCTTGAAGCTATGAGGGCTTTGCTTCTGCTCCTGCTCTGGCCACCTCACCAGACCTCCCCTCTCAAATAAACCCTTCCACTTGTTAGTTCCCTTGGTCACAGTGTTTTTATTATAGTAACAGAAAAGTAATACACTCCACCTTCATGATCTGTATCTTTTAATAATCATAGGAAATCTCTTTAATAATTTCACATATAGGGGCAAGAGAGATGGCTCCTCCGTGACTGAGGTTTGATTACCAGCACACACATGGTAGCCAATAGTCATCTTAACTGTGGTTCCAAGAGATCTCATGGTCCCTTCTTACATCTGTGGGCACTAAAAATATGGGTGCGATTACATATATGCAAGCAATACACTCATATCCATAAAATAAAAAATAAACAGCTAAAAATAATTTCACAATTATTTATTTTTTGATAATAACTGATGAATGAAAAAAATACCTTCACTTTATCTTTTCTTTATGTATCTGGATTTCTCAATCAATTCGTTTTTCTACTGGCTAATAATGATATGGGCGAGTAAAATCAATAAACATGAAACGTAATGACATCTAACAATTGAGTTTTATTATCTATTCAGAGGGTTTTCATATCATTTATTTTAAAACTCAGTCTCCAATTTAATTCTAATTTTTTTTGAAATCCCTACCTTGTTTATTTGCAGGTAAAAAGGGAAGAGAAAATCTCTGTAAAATTCAACTAATGCATCATTTTGACACATCCGTTGTTTGGTCAGTGGTGTGCAGTCTGGTATTTCTGATATAATAAATGTTTACCGTATTTCTAGTTTAATGGAAGCCCTAGGCTTGAGGACTTGTTTTTGAACTTCTATGGCATATATCTTTAGTGAGAAAGAAATGGTGTCTGTTTAAATAGGAAGTAAAGTTGAATGGAAAAATTAGATTCGGAGCAGCTACTTCACCACAGCTTTCTCAGAGAATCAATATCAAGATACAGGGCACATGGTACAGAAAGAGTGACAGGGTCAATTAAGGCAAGGGGAGAGAGCAGAGGATGTGCAGGCAGGCTTTTGTTTGCAGTGACTTGGGGGTCAGTGCTTCAGTCAAAACTATCTTCCTTTATTTGGAAGAATTATAAGAATTCCCTCGAAGTGAGTCATAGACTGTGGGGCCTAATTATGTAACTAAAAATGGCAATTTTATCTAAGTCATGTTTGGCAAAGTAAATATATAGCATAAAAGATAAAGTAACATGGTAAACAATGAAAGCCTTATCTTTTATGCTATATATTTACTTTGTCAAACATGACTTTGATAAAGTTGCTAATAAAAATGAGTCCTTTCATAAAACATTAAAAAATTCACTAAATTTCCACAAAGTATTTTTATACTTGCACAAAAGTTTCATACTCATAAATAACTGTAGGAAATTTTCCTTGAATTCCTTTTTTCAAATGTTCAGTAAACCTCCTAAGCGCTTGTGATTCAGGGTTTGATTTCTTACCTTATCATGTCTTCTGCTAAGTATTCCTCTTTTAAAAATATTCAATATGTATTTTATTTTTAATTATGTATATATGAATGTGGGGTGGTTGCTGTGCACTTGAGTGCAGTGCCCACAGGTCAGATGCCCTGGAGCTGGAGTTATAGGCAGTTGTGTGCTCCATGTGGTGCTGGGATCCAGGTCCTGTGCAAAAGATTATGCTCTTGATTGCTGAGCCATCCTACATCCCTATAAGCAAAGTTTAAAATATGATTTTTCTAACATAACAATGTAAATAAAGTTGAAAAATGAAGTCCAAACTTGGATGTCTGTGAATGCAAAGGCAGCCAGGCTTTTGACTTTCTGCTACCTATCACATTTATTATCTTTATTTTATGTGTATTAGTATATTTCCTGCATGCGTGTTAAGTTCACCAGTGTCCTAAAATACCCATGGAGGCAAGAATAAAGTATTGGATCCCCTACAAATGTAGTTAGTGACAGATGAATGTGCATCCCTATGTGGTTGCTAGGAATCAAATTCCAGTCCTCTTCAAGAACACCCAGTGCTCTTAACTGAGCGGTTTCTCCAGCCTTAATATTCATTCTTATTACATATAGTAGACATCTTTCAGGATAACAGTATTGTATATTATTCAGAAAAAAACTTCATGAAATTGGTATATTGACAATTTATATTTTTTTGAAATATTTTCTTTTCAAGTTCCCAAGATTCCTATCATCTGATCATTTGAAGTTACTTTTCCACTTCCCCACATTATTATTGTTCCCCCCTGTACTATTTTTCCTTTAAGACATTAGCATGTGCTTTTTTTTCCATCTCCAGAAGAGAGAGAGAGAGAGAGAGAGAGAGAGAGAGAGAGAGAGAGGAGAGATTCCTCAGGAAAGATACTATTCAGTGGGAAAATATTCTTAGCATCTTTATACCAATATTCTCAAGATAACAACAATATTCTCAGCCTCCTTTCTGAAGTTCTATTTTCAAATATAATGGTCATTGTTACACATAAGATTGGGGAGGTATGTATATCAATATAAATTAATATAATTATCTTGATTCCGTACTTCATAAATTATCTTGATTCGTTACTTCGTAAACGAAAATGAACAAAGACATAAAAAGTAAACACAGAAGCACAACTCCAACCTAATCAACTAACACGGTAAGGATTAACTATCAGCTACAGAATCGATGGGAGATGGACCTTTGGGTAAGCCTGCAAAAGATTTTCTTGATTATTTAATTGTGGTGGAAGTCCTGCCCACTGTGGGATTCCTGGCTGGGATCCTGACCTTATAAATGTACAAAAGAGAGCCAGGCGTAGTGGCGCACACCTTTAATCCTAGCACTTGGGAGGCAGAGGCATGTGGATCTATGTGAGTTTAAGGCCAGCCTGGTCTACACAGAGAATTCCAAGACAGCTGGGACTACAGGGAGACCCTGTCTTGAAAAGACCAAAAAAAAATAAAATAAAATAAAATAAAATAAAATAAAATAAAATAAAAATTAAATTAAAATTAAAAATAATAAAATAAAATAAAATAAATGTACAAAAGAAACTGAGCAACAGTATGCCTTCAAGCTTTGTGCATTCCAGCAATGGATATGATGTGACCAGTTGCTTCAAGCTTGCAAAGCATTGTCTTGGCTTCTTTGCTTAATGATTCTGTGTGCATTTAATTCCAACATTTGTGAGGCAGAGGCAGGCAGTTATCTGTGAGATCAAGGTTATACAGGACAGCTGTGACTCTAGGGAGACCCTATCTCAACAGATACACACACACACACACACACACACACACACACACACACACACAATGAAAGAAACAAAAAGTAACATGGTATTCTATCACAGTAACAGAAAAGTAAATTGAGATACCAATTAACCTTAATTTCTGAGAATGCACAAATTTTACCAGAAAAAAACTATTTTAACAGCATGTACTGGAATCAGTATTATATTTACATTATGTGATATATGCAACATTCCTTTAGATTTTTTTTTTCTGCGAATTCATCCACTCTACGAAATCATGAATGGTTAAAGTGCTGGAATTGGACCAGACCAAACTTCACTCAGTTTCAGTTATCTGATAGTAACTGTCACTCTACTTACAAAAGTACTATTCTACACTTTTCTATAACTTTTTAAATAGGGAAAGGCCCTTCTTATCATTAAATCACACCTTGAATATTTTTAAAGTGCAGTCTATAAGAAGATTAAGTCACATACAAGTATTATAATGCTATGTGGCTAAGAAAATAATATGTTTAACTTTAAGGAAATTCATCATAAATAAATAAATAAATATTCATTTTGATTTTGACACCAAATGTTCTATTACATTTTTTAGCTATAATATATTTTGAAGGAACTTATACCACAAATTGTTAGTAACTTTTATTTTACAAAAGAAAAAAGCAATACTATTTCAAAACATTATAATATTTTGACGTTTATTCAATTGTACATTGTTATAAATGATGCTAAACTTGAAGCTTGTTTCCTTTGACTCATATTTAATTTTTAATGTGAATATCCAAATAACTTGCATTTGATTTGTAAATTACCTTTCAACATGGAAGCTTACTTTACTAGGAAACATAGCAAATATATATGCACAATAGTTGAAGAAAAATTTGAAACCATAATTTTTTATACCTTGAGATTCAGTGCAAAATATGAAAAGGTTCATAACTCTCTAGCTCAAAATTATTTTCTACATAATTCAAACAATTTCTGGAGAGAGATAATTATTTCCACATTTTCAAAGGCAAGTATCTGAGTTTAAAATTGGTCAAACTATATTACCAAGTATCAATAATGATATATAGCCTACCATATCAATTAGCATGAAGAGAAAAATTAAATGCATCCATTCCCCTGTACTATTATACAATTTTAATAGTTTTTCAGCATTTATGAGTATATACTTTGGGTAAAAATTTGTGAATATTAGGACAATTTTATAGTCTTAAAGCTTGTGTTTACTGGCAATTACAGTAAAAATATATTTTTTAAAGCAATTTAAAATAGATGGTCTGGAATTAACTTCCAGAATTAATTTTTCTTAAATTTCTTTTAATCTGTTGAGGTGCTTTATTTTGTCATTTTGAGACAGTGCCTCCCTTATTCCCAGCTGGCTTGGAGCTCACTGTGTAGACCAGGCTGGCCTTGAACTCACAGAGATCCACCTGCTTCTGCCTCCCAAGTGCTAGGATTAAAGGCGTGTGCCATCACGCCTGGCTAAATGAGGTATTCTTGAATAAGCTTTTATGACTCTGAAACACTTAAGTTTCACACCAGAATCACAAACAAGAAAATAAATACATATTACAAAATCACAATGAAAAAACAATTCCATGAAAAACTCAAATAAGTCCCCACTAAATACTATCAGTCCTGTAGAAGACTCCTACAATCAGGATCCATTAGATTGTAAGCCAGGACATAGACCTTAAAAATTATCAAAAATATGATAAAAGAAATCAAGGAATTTAAAGAGCACACAAACAAATCAAAGAACTAAAAGAAGAAACTAAAAGAAGATAATGATAAGGTTTGGAATGATTTCTCAAAAGACATGGAAATAGTGAAGAAAACTCAGGCTGAATGGAAAAAGGAAGTGGAAAACTCAATAAGCCATTTGGAAAGGACAGGAGAAAGCCACAATGACAGAATAAATGCAGCAGAAAATAGAATATCAAGACTGGAGGACAGCATAGAAGAACTGGCCCTCCAAGCAAAGATTATGAAAAATGAACACACACACACAGAGAGAGAGAGAGAGAGAGAGAGAGAGAGAGAGAGAGAGAGAAAGAGAATAATCAGGAATTGTAAGACACCAAGAAAAAAAAATCTACACATCATAGGCATAAAAGAATGAGAAGATTCTCAGGATAATAGTATTGATCTGATCTCCAATAGGATTATAGAAGAAAATTTCCTGAAATTAAGGAAAGACATACCCATACAACTACAAGAAGCATATAGAACAACAGGGAATCAATTCCCCATTCCATATCATAGTAAAAAGACTAGACATTCAAAACAATGAGAGAATACTGAAAGCTGCAAAAATGTCATATATAAAGAAAACCCATCAGAAATAGAACTGACTTTCAATGCAAATGATGAAAGAGAGAAGAGCTTGGGCCAAAGTATTCTCAGGTCCAAATGACTATATATGTCAACCCAGAATACTTTACCCAACAAAAATGTCTATTATAGTTGAAGGAGAAAAGAAAATCTTTCATGATAGACTGAAAGAATTCATGTCCAGAAAACCAGGCCTTCAGAGAATATTTGAAGCAATACAAAGAGTGGAAGGAAGGAATGACCCAGCAGCAACAGAAAGAACTCAATGAAGGTATAATTGTGGAAATACAAACCTAGAACAGGAATGGACCAGAAACCAAAATGTTGGGAAGCAATATACATCTCTTAGTAATAACTTTAAATATCAATGGACTGAAATCCTAAATCAAGATCCAAAAACTAGTAGAATGGATTAAGAAACAAAACCCATCTCTTTGTTGTCTGTAAGAAACCCATCTCATCTTCAAGGACAAGGACTATTTCAAGGTTAAAGAGTGGAAAAAAATATTCCAAGCAAATGGCACTAAGAAACAAGCAGGAGTTGATATTCTAATATCAGAAAACTAGACTTTGAATGATAACTAACTAGAAGACATGAAGAGGGCCACTTCATTCTAATCAAATGAACAATTAACCAAGATGATATCACAATCATGAATTTATACACACCAAATTCTGGTGCACTGGATTTCATATTCAAAATTCTACGGGACTGTAAGGCACAGATTAATCCCAACACACTAATAGTAGGGGAGTATCCCCATGTGCCTGTTAAACAGGTCAACTGGACAAAGGATAAAAAGAGAGACATCCAAACTGAACAATACAATAAACCACATGTAACTAACAGACATCTACCTAATATTCCATCCAAACAACAAAGAATTGACTTTCGATTCAGCATCTCATGGAACCTTCTCCAAAATTGACCACATATGGGGAACAAAAGAAACCTCCACAAATCAAAAAAAAAAAAAATTAAAATAACCCCATTCATTTTGTCAGACCACAATGCAATAAAGCTTAAAATCAATACCAGAAGAAGCCCTAGCAACTAAAGGAACTCATAGAGATTAAATGACAAACTCCAGAATAACGAATGGGTCAAAGGAAAAATTAAGAAAAAATTAAAAGGATTTCTGGATTTTAAACAAAAAAGACACTACAACACAACAGAACAAAAA
Source organism: Rhizomys pruinosus (assembly GCA_009823505.1). Classification (NCBI taxonomy): domain Eukaryota; kingdom Metazoa; phylum Chordata; class Mammalia; order Rodentia; family Spalacidae; genus Rhizomys; species Rhizomys pruinosus. Next base: position 798,070 of record VZQC01004118.1, read on the forward strand.
TCTCTGGGACACTTTAAAAGCAGTCCTAAGAGGGAAATTTATAGCTCTACGTGCCTATATAGAGAACAAGTAACTTTCCAAATCAAAACATTTGAAAGACAACAATTGAATGACAAGAAGAAATAGCAAAAATCAGAGCAGAGATTAAGGTAATAGAAACAAAGAAAACAATACAAAGAATCAATGAGTTCAAGAGCTGGTTCTTTGAAAGGATAAACAAGATAGGCAGACCTGTAGCCCAGTTAACCAAAGAAAGAAAGAAGGCAATTCCAAATCAACACAAATAGAGATAAAATGGGAAAAGTTACACACAGAACAAAAAAATCTAGAACCTTAGACAGGAATACTTTAAAAACCTATACTCTACTAAATTTGTAAATTTTAAAGAAATGGATGGATATCAGAAATAATGGGACTCAACAAAGATTAACCAAGAAGCAATCAACATCTTAAACAGACCCATAACATATGAGGAAATTAAAACTATAATACAAAACCTTCCAAATCAAAAAAGTCCAGGCCCAGATGGATTTACAACAGAATTCTATTAGACATTTAGAGAGGACAACCAATATTACTTAAGTTATTCAAAAGTATAGAAGCAGAGGAAAATGTACCAAATTCCTTCTAATACCCAAACCAGGCAAAGATACAAGCAAAAAAGAAAATTATAGACCCAAAATTTTAATGAATATATAGATGCAAAAATTCTCGGCAAATACTTCCAAACCACTTACAGGCAAACTTCAAAAAGGTCATCCACCATGATCAAGTTGGATTTATTCCAGAGATTCAGGGATGTTTCAACACACATAAATCAATAAATGTCATAAAGCATATAAACGTACTCAAAACAAAAACCACATGGTCATCTTAATTGATGCAGGAAAGGCCTTTGATAAAATTCAACATGCCTTTATGTTTAAAGTCCTAGAGGGAATTAGATTGGAGGGAACATTTCTCAACATAATTAAAGCTATATATAAAACAAACCCACAGCCAACATCATTCTAAATGGAGAAAAGTTAGAAGCAGTGCTTTAAAATCAGGAACTCAGCATGGCTGTCTACAATCTCCACTCCTTTTCAAGGAGTGCTTGAAATTCTTGCTAGAGCAATAAGATAAGAGAAGGAAATTAAGAGTACAAATTGGAAAAGATGAAGTCAAACTATCCCACTTTGCAGATCACATGATATTATACCCAAGAGATGCCAAAAAAATCCACCAGAAAAGTCCTAGAAATGATGAACAGTTTCAGTAAAGTGGCAGGTTACAAAATTAATCTACAAAATTAGTAGCCTTTCTATAGGTCAATAACAAGCAATTGGAGAAGTATATGGAAACGCTCCCATTCACGATAGCCTCAAAAAATAAAATATCTGGGGACAAACTTGATCAAAGATATTAAATATCTCTACAATGAAAATTTTGTATCTTTGAAGAAGGAGATTGAGGAAGACAACAAAAGGTGGAAGGACCTCTTATGATCATGGATTTACTGTATTTTTTAATTTTTTTATTAATTTTATTTATTTCTGTATGTGTATGAATGTACTGTCTGCATGCAAGTTTGTGCACCCGTGTCGTGCAATGCCACGGAGGTCCATACAGTAAAAATGTCATCTTAGGCCAGATGTGGTGGCACATGCCTTTAATCCTAGCACTTGGGATGCAGAGGAATGTGGATCTCCATGAGTTCAAGGCCAGCCTGGTCTACAGAGTGAGTTCCGGGACAGCCAGAGCTACAGGGAGACACTGTCTCAAAAAGACCAAAAAGAAAATGTCATCATACACAAATATATGCATTCAATGCAATCCCAAAGTCCCAATGACATTCTTCACAGAATTAGAAAAGAAAAAATCCTAAATTTGTAGAGAAAAGCTAAAGACCCTGTATAGCCAAAGCAACCCTGTGCATAAAGAGTATCCACATTTTGGCTAACAACCATCTGTAACTCCAGGTCAAGGGGATCCAACACCCTCTTCTGACCTCTGTGGGAACTGCACTGCATAGGAACACTTACACACATACATACAATACACTCATACACATAAAATAAAACTAATGCAGGGGGATTACCATAACATAATATACTATGTAGAGCTATATTTTAATGTATCTATGTATGCATATCCATGTGAGAATATGTAAATGGGAACAAACTGATGCATTGACAAATGACTCACACATTAGAATCCTCTAAAATATCTGTTGTTTGCCAAAACAGCTTTGTGCAATATTCTTTTCCTAATTCTGTCAATCCCTTGGCTCAAAAAGAATATGTTATAATGATCATGGTATTAATAAAAGCAACACAGAAAGAAACACATTATATTTGTGTGAGGTTCATAAAGAAGAGAATATTTAAAGGGTTTGATTTAAGCCATTTTGATATGCCTCTGGATTTGTCAGTGAGCATTTTCCTGGCAAAAAGATGATTCTTCAAAACCCAAGTGATTATCGTTTAAATGGGAGTGTATGCAGATCACAACAGGCTTTATAGCGTTACTATGGTAAGAAAGACATAGAGGCTTTTAAAATAGATGTTTTGGAGGGGTGGAGAGATGGATCAGTGGATAAGAGCAGTGATTATTCTTGCAAAGGACCCCGCTTCAGTTCCCAGCATCCACATTTTGGCTAACAATCATCTGTAACTCCAGATCCAGGGAATCCAACACCCTCTTCTGACCTCTGTGGGAACCGTACTACATGGGTACATTTATATACATGCATACAATACACTCATACACATAAAATAAAAGTAATAAAATATTCCAAAGTCGATGTTTTGTGCTTGAAAAGGTGATCATCAACAAAGAAGACTGTGTTGGGATTTTAATATTTTCCTACTGAATACATTGACAAAGGTTACCAATTTTTTTTTTAAATTTATTTTCAAAGGATTACTTTGAGGTCACTCACAGACTTAAAGTAGAGCAGCCATTGGGGAAAAGTCTTCAGTGTTATGAATTGGTGATCAAAGGATAGAAAGAGGGATTACATTAAGAATGATGATTGGGCTGGAGAGATGGCCTAGCGGTTAAGAGCGCCGACCGCTCTTACAGAGGAGCCGGGTTCGATCCCCAGCACCCACATGGCGGCCGAGAGCCGTCTGAAACTCCAATTCCAGGAGAACTCCAGTTCCAGGGGAATTCGAGACCCTCTTCTGACCTCCGCGGCATTGCACGACACGGGTGCACAAACCTGCATGCAGACAGTACATTGATACACATACAGAAATAAATAAAATTAAAAAAAAATGTGTCCCAGAGGGCTGGAGAGATGGCCTAGCGGTTAAGAGCGCCGACCGCTCTTACAGAGGACCCGGGTTCGATCCCCAGCACCCACATGGCGGCCGAGAGCCGTCTGAAACTCCAATTCCAGGAGAACTCCAGTTCCAGGGGAATACGAGACCCTCTTCTGACCTCCGCGGCATTGCACGACACGGGTGCACAGACCTGCATGCAGACAATACATTCGTACACATACAAAAATAAATAATAATTAAAAAAAATTAAAAAAAAAAGAAAGTGTATGTGGAGGAAGAATGAGAAAACAAGGAAATTCTTTAATTATTTTATCCATTGAAGGAACACAATAAAAAGGAAGCATAAAAAGTAACTAAGAACTAAAACTCTAAGTAAAGTTCCATGGCCTCAGAATGGCTGTTCTAACCGTGTAGAGGTTCTCCAAGACCTATAGTTTGGGAGAGTATCTGAATGGTTCCCTTAAGCCAGTTGTGTGCTACTTTTGTTCATGAGTTAGTTAGAAAGCAGTTTTTTAAGTGACTAGGAATTTTGTGTAACTGAGGAGATAAAACAATGCGGAGATAAGAAACAGAGATCAGGCTGAAAGGAAGTAAGAGAAATTCTCCCCCGTGGCCTCTAGCTCTGGGACCTAATATGAATGACGTCAACCTGGGAACACAGATTCGTGTTAAGCCTAAATGCCGTGTTACAGTGTGAGTTCGGTGGCAAGACGATTTTATAGTAATGAAATTAGCAAATTATAAATCAATTTTAAATTATATAGTTGAGACTAGAAAGTAAGTTGGTTACAGCAAAGTGAGGAAATATCCTTTATGCCCAATGAATGCTATCTGATAGCATTCTTTTTTTTTTTTATTTTTATTTTCATATGTGTATGAATGTACTGTCTGCATGCAGGTTTGTGCACCCGTGTCGTGCAATGCTGCGGAGGTCAGAAGAGGGCGTCAGATTCCCCTGGAACTGGAGTTAAAGACGGTTCTCAGCCACCATGTGGGTGCTGGGGATCGAACCCGGGTCCTCTGCAAGAGCAGTCTTTGCTCTTAACCGCCAGGCCATCTCTCCAACCCTGATAACAATCTTAACCATAGTGTTGGTGAAAATAATTGTTGTCACATTACAAATGATTTTACTTGATAGTCACAGTATGTTAGATGAAACACTGAGGTGGGCAATGAATGGATATTGGGGAGGGAATGGGGCGTGGGCAGTGTGAAAACACTCTAAGATAATGCCCTCTGGAACAACAACATTTTGGATCTCCACAGTCACTGATTTTCTAGTTAGATATTCAGCCTTGTGGAATTTTGAACACAGCTGAAAACTTTTCCTGGGAACTTCAAGTTAAAACTTGCAAAGATAGGAAACTCAAGAAGGGGAACAAATACATGAGGAATACAACAAGTTTAAGACGGAATACAAAAAGTTTAACTATGTGAATCTTAAAAGCTATATAAAATGAGCGTATCTTTTCAGTAAGCAACTGGGTGCATATTTCCATCAGGTCTTATTATGGAAAACATCCAGGTCATACTATGGACAACAAACTGATCGCCTGCTTCTAGATGAAAGGACACAAGGCAATGTGTCATCAGTTTCTCAGCATGTTCAGCAGTTCCTTGTGGAGCCGCGAGCAGAGGCAAGGAGGGGATGAGCCTGAAATTCATCAAAGAAAGGATGTCCTGGGAGCAAATTCCAAGAGAGGGAACAACTCCTTTGCAGGAGTTTGGGGTATTTATATACTAGTATTTGGCGGGCTTCTGGTGGACATGGGGAAAATTCACAGTGTGCTTTCTACAAAAGGCGTAACCCAGCAGAGGTTCCAGTTGGTTCTTGAAACCAAGATGCATGCTTTAGATATTGCAGGAAGGTGACACCCTTTACCCAAATGCTCAAAGCAGGGCTACAGTGCTTCAGGGCTGCAGGGCTGCAGGGCTTGGTCCCTGGCCTTTTCAGGTTATCAGGGCTAAAGCCAACTCCCTTAATGCTCCAGCCAAATGAAATATTGGGCCCCAAAGCAATGTAAGTTATTGAAATGAAAACATACTATTTTATACCATATACACAGTACACAAGCAGGGTCACTGTCATAATGCTATGACACACATTATTTTTTTCCTTCTCTGTAATGTATCTTTTAAATGGTTTAGACAGATTTTCCAAATTTACATATTAGAGACATCTCCAGCTATGGGTACTTGGCTATGTTTTCAGTGCCACCCATGAGTACTCTCCCATTGAGAGGGCTTTAAGTCCAATTAGATAGCTATTGATTACCCCTAGATAAAAGTACCACTATTGAACAGAAATAATGATAGTTTGCTGTGCCAGTCATTGTGGTTGTTAGGCTTTACAGCTGGGATGGACCATGATTGATTTTCTCACTTATCAACTTGCATATAACCTCTAGAACTATGAGAGCTATTATAAGGGATTGTGGCTTCCAGGTCAGTTCCATTCCTCCAAGTCCTGTGCCTGAAATTTATTCTGCCTTCAGCAGTATGGACTTACTTTCAAGTTCTAGGAGGTAATAAAAGGCTCTCACAAAGCCTGTGCTATTTTGGGAGTCTCTTGGACTAACCTGACCAACAAATCAACAGGGGGTTTCTCCTATCTGGCACTGTGTTTTTGGTTATGTATCCTTCAAGTACACACATGCACTAACGTTCAGATACTGCATGCATATTTTTCAGGAGATTTTGAATGAAGCCACTTCCCTCCGGCTTTTTTAACACCATCTAAATTTTATAAACTTTATCTCACCTCTCTCTCTCCTAAACTCCCTCCTCCCTCTCCAGTAGAAGTACCCCCATTTGTCCCTTGAAAACACCTGCGTTTTATAATCCCCATTCCCCAGAGTTGCTTGTTCTCCTTTAGCCCCATGGTTCTTTGTATGTCTTTCATTCCTAGCTTCCCATTTGAATACCCCCCCTTTTTTTTCCCTTTTTCCCCTTGGTAACATCTTTTCCCTATTATCCTCCTCTTTCAGGCTCTTTCTTTCACCTTTACTTCCATGCTTCTTTCCTTTTAGCTGGCTCCTGGTGTTACATTAGGATATATACTCACATATAAGGGATTGGTACTAAAAGCCACAAATGAGAGAGAACATACACCACTTGCTTTTCTGAGTCTGTGTTAGTTCACTTAAAATAAGATTTTCTAGTTCTATACATTTACCTGCAAATTTCATCTTTTCTTACCACTGAATAGAACTTCATTATGTAAATGTATCACACTTGCTGCCATGAGGTGGCCATATATAGCAGTTGATCAAAAATGTTTGCTCAATGAAATAATTCCAGCGTTGTAAATCATAAGAAATAGGCTTAAATAACCTTGGATGCTCTGTCAGATTGCATACAGGGAGTACTCCGTTTGGAATGTCACCACAGCATAGTAGCTTTGGAGTTCTCCAGTACTGGTTCACGAATGTTGGTGAATTATTTAAACTCGGGTTTATAAAAGATCTTTCAGATCTTGCTTGAAACTTTCAATTTTGGTTATGTCATCTTGAAAATATTCTCATTGATCAATTGTATTAGAGTAGTGTGAAGAGATTTTCCTTAACGAAATCAATAGCTCGGTTTTCTCTGAATGTTAAGAAACTCAATAGCAAGTTGACATCAAAGAAAAGGTCAAGCGCCGCCTTTGGCTCAGACTAAACTCAAAGGGAAGCCTAATGCCATTTTAATTCAATCATTTTCTCTACTATCAAGGTTGACAATGGTCTGACTCATAGGGATGAATAAACAATAAAAATAAACAAAGTTCCCAAATTATATAGTAATTAATTCTGTGTATAATGAGGGAACTTAGTTAACAGTCCAAAACAGACATTGGCTTCAATTTTCCTTACTTATTCAGAACTTTTTTTTTTTTTTTTTTTAATATTTTCAAGACAGGGTCTCCCTTTAGTCCCAGCTGGCCTGGAACTCACTCTGTAGACCAGGCTGGCCTTGAACTCACAGAGATCCACCTGCCTCTGCCTTCCGAGTGCTAGGATTAAAGGCGTGCGCCACCTTCGGAACTTTTAAAGATAGCATACTGAGTTATTTGAGTTCATTATAATTCATTATAAATTATAAAGAATGTTGAGTAAAGTGGAATCAGCTATACAAAATACAATATTACCCAGACATTTAAGAAAAATGGTGGACTAGGCTTTGCATTGTAATCAATCCTTGCAGAATAATAATTGCAGATTATCAATAAACATAAAGTAGCATTAGTAATTTAAATTGAACTGAAAAATGATGTCTGAAATACACAAAATATCAATAAAAGCATTAAAAAGTTGATAATAGATAGATAGATGTAGATAGATAAATTAGATAGATGATTGATGATAGATGATAGATGATATATAGATAGATGATAGATAGATAGATAGATAGATAGATAGATAGATAGATCTGGTAAATGAAATCTTTTTGGATGCCTCATTTTCTGCTTCCCATATCATCCCAATCCCCATTCTACCACTCCTATAGGAAACCATTCATCCCAGCAATACTGAGGGAGTGTGTCTGTGTCTTCTATAGTGAATTGCTCATTAAATTGTATAAACCACTATTTCATAAACAAATCTTGTTCAAAAGGCTGATACTTTTGTTTGTCTCATTTAATAAAATGGATGCAATGTGCATACATTTTTATCATTTGAAATCCAAAGGAAGATGTCATTTGTAGGTAATTGCCCTTCTAACAGCAACAATAAGCACATAAATTCTCAGTGAGATTACTTTGGAATAAGGCGTATTAAAACTTTTAACAGCCAAGTGCTTTTGTTAGCAGGTTTTATATTTTTCATTTTTCCAGAGTTGTCACTAGGGGTGTTTCCACCTCCCAAGTCTCACATGTTTCTCTTGAAATATTTTCTTACTTGTGCTGCAAAGGACTGCCTTTGGTAGACTCTTGCTTCCACTACACAGCCCCCTTCTGATTGACCCTGTTGGAGAATCTATTGGAGATAGGTGCTATCTTCCTGCCACAGTTGTTAACACATCCATAGCTTCTAGGAAAGTACCAAAAATGCAACCTAAATTTCTATGCTATTTTTTCTTCTCAACACCAAAGAAGATTTCGTCCCAGTGGTTGTGAGAAACCTCATGACATACTCAACTTCGGTCATTTTCCTATCTTTCCTTGGACACTGAATTGAGACTGAGAGGTCTGAAGACGTAAATTGGATTATATTTTGTTGAGTGAAAATAGTTTGGAGTTATACACAGAATCACCCTTTCCTTCTTTTGGAGACTGATTCATATAGCATCCCTACCAAATATATACCAGATATTCATAGATATTTTTAAATTATCATTGGACTTGCTTTAAAGTCACTGATAGAGATTTAAATATCCAGCCTAGAATTGAATTTGCTTTCTTTAATTAAGAATAATTGATAATTATTGTAAATGCTAAGTATTGTCTTGAAAGTACAGAAAATATAAACAACTCTATAACAAATCCTTGCAAATATTATCTTCAGTAGAAAACCATCTATTAGCAGTCAAAATTAATATTAATGTTTTCTGTGTGAAAACTATGAAAAACTGTCTAACTCTTAAAGAATGCTTTGGTGTTTGCTAATATAATCTTATTGCAAAATTTCAAAATAGAGTATGATAATCACCTCAATATTTTACTAAGTTAAATGAGAAAAAATTGCTTGTGAAAAAGTCAGCTACCTATTATACATATATTCTTCTAGGAAAATATTATAAATAATCATGGTTTCCTTATTTACACAACATAAAGCTTAGCAATTGGTGAAAATACTAAGAAAGGTAGAAAATAGTGCAATAAACTACAACAGTAATACATTGATACACACTGATGAGCTTTATACACAGCAAGTTAAAGACAAAATGACAACATTTATTTTCATAACTTAAGTCAAAATAATGATTTATTAGAAGTTCTTATAAGCTTTGTGCTTATGTGTTAATGTTGTGTTTCTTTACATTGTTTTATTTTGTTTCTTCTTTTTTATGTTTCAGAGTATTTGTCTATATTTAAGTAGATGCATACAATTTCCCCAGAAGCCAGAAGAGGTGTGTGATCCCTGGAACTGGAGTTACAGATTGCTGATATCAACTAGCGATATATGTGTTAGGGTGAGCCAAACCCAGGCCTTCTACAAGAGCAGCAAGCACTCTTCACCACAGAGCCATCTCTCTAGTCCATTTCTTTAAATTAAATCAATGACATATACTGGATTTCTAACTAAGTAATTAAAAAATTTACTCAAGAACTTTCTATATGCTATATCACATTGTCCAGTTAAGCATCTGAAATAAAATATGCTATGGGATTGCATGTATGAAATCAATAAACAGGATATTAATATGATATCTATGGAGTGAGTAGTAATTACTAATAAAGACGAATTCCCCAGACCGAGGAGAAGCATCTGTGATAGTGTGGTGTTTGGAAATATAATGGGAAGAACAAATTGAGCAAAGCTGAAGCAGATAATAAGGCTGCTTAGAGAAGAAGTCTGAAAATATAAAACGAAAGACATCTTTCGGCCTTTGTGTGTGTGTGGGGCGGCCCAAGGCATGAAGAGCGATAAAAAGAGTGGAATCTGTGGGGCCAGCACGTTTAGCAGTGGGAGTAGAGGATAGACAAAGTCTGTGGGCCGGTTGGAAAAGAGTAAGTTGTGGTCAAAAATCTGGGTAAATGAGAAAAATAATAGGGAAACAATTGATAGGAAAAAGTAAAAATGGGAAGGAAAGGGCTGTGCAGTCAGCTCAGGGGCAAAACAGGACGTGAGCAAGAAATCAAAACAGGAAGATGAAAATGAAGAAATGAAGACAACCAGAAAGAGAACAATGAATCAGGAAGAAGACATACAAAGGGAGGAGGGAACAGGAGGAAACAAGGAAATTGGACTCAGGTGATTAGAATGAATATGCTGTAAGGAAGAACACCCAAGGGGTACCCCTTGTGAATCCTAGACCCTGAAAAATACCACATAGCTAGAGTACACCAGATCTGCTACATAGGCCAGCAGGTTGATGCCGGTCAAGATGGCCACCGCCAGGCGTTGGTCCCAAGAACAAATGGTGTTTGGGTGACTGAAAGTGCAACTCATATCCATTGATCTATCAGGCTGACCATGGAACATCTCACCGAACTGGTAGAGGGGCCAGAGGACAAAGGCAGTGGCATACAACACTGCAGACAGTAAGGCTAGGCCCAACTCGTAGGTGGGGAAGTCCACAAACAGCATGTGTTGCAGTCGGCCAGGTTCATCAGGGTGGCCATCGTGGTTAATATGAAGCATATGACATATACCGCCACACACCAATCCAGGGCTGGCTCACACTTATACAGGAATGTGTTCTTGATGAAGAAAAAGATGATACAGGCTATGGTGGTCTCAAAAATGTTGAGCAGGCCTGGCACAGTGGCCATGTAGCCAGTGATCTCACCAGGCCTCGCCCTAGTCCAGGCCACTTCAGTTGCATAAGCAATGCAGGACAAGGTGGTGGAAGCGATGGCATAGTACCAGGAACGTCCATAAGCCATGAACTGCACACAGGTGTCAGCATAGATGATGGAAGACAACAGGCATAACAGGGCACTGTAGCAGGTACAAGTGATGGGAAAATCTAACCCCGACATGGGGAAGCGGGTATGGAGCCTGCTTAACTCCAGAATCAAGACGAGGAGGGACTTGGGCAAGCATCTTTGCAGGTGCGCTCATTCTGGGGCCGCAGCTAAGGGGTCGTGTCTCTGGGTGGGACCGCCCTACGTCTTTCTTTGGTGCCAGGGCCAGAGGGTCAGGCTAGTGGTCTGCACCTTTGGGCGGGCAGCCTGGAAGTCACTTGGGCAAGCATCTTTGCAGGTGGGCTCATGCCGGGGCTGCAGCTAGGAGGTCGTGTCTCTGGGCGGGACCACCCTACATCTTTCTTTGGTGCTGGGGTCAGAGGGTCAGGCTAGTGGTCTGCACCTTTGGGCAGGTTGTGGACTAGGTCAGGCGTATCCCCCTCCCCCAGATTGGTGAGAATCTAAGTGGACTTTTTTTGGAGAACCTTCAGAACAAGAAGAGAAGAGTAGTTTACAAAATTGAAAATTAGACAAGTCAATACTCCATAAACAAGGAGGAGGAAAGGGGGTGGGGAAGCATCAGAAGGAGGAAAGTAAAACCATCCCCTAACATAGTGAAAAGGTATTTTTGATCTGAACCACAAAAGGGAAGCCCACATGCCTGGGACACGACGAAGGGACAACATGGGAAAGGCACAGGAAAATCCCACACCAAGCGCTACCAAACCAGTAGGAGATAGCTACAATGGGAACCACTTGGAGGAGACCCAAGGAACAGATCTTAGAGGAATAATTGCAGACCTATGCAGAGAAATTAAAGAACATAAAGAGGAATTCAGAGAACTAAGAGAGAATGAAAAACCCAAAAAGGACCTAGAGGGATACAATTACAAACATCAGAAAGAACTAAAGGAACAGATTGACAAACTCCAGAAAAAACTAGAGGGAGAAAAAAAATAAAGAATACAGAGAACTAAAGAGAGAGAACAAAAAACTCAAAAGGACCTAGAGGGATACAATGACAAACTTCAGAAAGAACTAAAGGAACAGACCGACAAACTCTACCAAGAACTAGAGGGAGAAAAAAACAAACTCCGAAAGGAAGTAGAAACACTGAAAAAGGAAGCCAACCAACGAAGTAAGGAGCACCAAGAAGAGATTGAGAAGCACCAAGAAGAGATTGAGAAGCACCAAGAAGAGATTGAGAAGCTCAAAAAGGAAATGGAAGTACTAAAGAAAACACAGGATGAAACAAAAAAGGAATTAGAACACTCATTCAATCAAGAAGAAAGGAAAGGAAAAAGCCTCGGAAGTAGAATGGAGGAAGCAGAACAAAGAATATCAGATCTGGAAGATAACACAAAGCAATTAAAAAGCTC
>VZQC01004118.1:814257-889257 GCA_009823505.1 Rhizomys pruinosus
GCATCCAGAGAGAGTGGACTGTTTTTGCTTCTCACCACCTGTGCCCCTTTTCTAAGCCCAGGGAATAATCTACGGAAGAGGGGGCATGGTAGAATGTAAGGGTTGCGATTGGGGTGAATGGTGAAACTACAGCAATGTAGTCTGGACACTCATTTGATCAACTTGATTTAACATACAACCCCTCACCCCCCGCTGGAAGGTTGGGCTGTGGGGATTTGGGCACAACAGCCTGCAAATTGGTTTTACATGAAGGATGCTTGTACTCATGGATTATCACTTATAGCTAAAAAAATGAAAAAAAAAACTGAGAGAAATATGCAGGACAGTTATGGCAGAATGCATGATCTGGGTTGGGGTGGGGGTGGGGGGGAAGGGAAAGGGAAATATGCCTGAACTGAATTGGAAAATGATGTATGAAATGCACAAAGCATCAATAAAAAAAAATGTTAAGAAAAAAATGATGAGGAGGGTCGCCACAAAGCATAAGCACCAGCTGAGCACTCTAACCGGTAGCCCACTTGGACTACCAGCAAGAAAGCCGCACAGGTAGTGACAGCTGCAACAGGCATAGGAGGCCCAGGGCCTCTATCAGTGCCCGGGGTGACCCCACGATGGCCAAAGGCACCACACCTGCAGCGTTGGTCACTGTTACCGACATGGCAACAGTCTATGCTGAAGACGGTAGGGAGGATGGTGTGGATTGTGAAGGTGGATTGAATCTCAGGTTTGAGAAAGGCTGATCAGAACACCTCTCCAGCCAATGAATTCTGTAGCTGTTCATCCCATTGGCCGCCTGTGTGGCCTCCTGGCCTGAGCGTTCAGCCTTAGTCAGTTATATGTTTGTGTTAAAGGGGGTGCGGCAGTATATAATGCATCCCCCCCCCTTTAAGTTAAAAAAAATAAATCACCGGCGGTCAATAATTCTCAGTGGGTCGAAGGATGTAAGCTCAGATCCAGTATTTCTGTCACCCTGCCTGGCCTTGTCTTTGCCTGAGAATGGTTCCAGAACTCTTGCCAGGCTTACTAAAAACCCTTTGCCTAGTGGCTATCCTTAGTGAAGAAAGATTTGAAACAGCAGTCTCTCTAATATTACCAGTAACATTACAATAAATGGATCGGTAGGTAGGAAGGTAGATAGATGGATGGTTAGGTAGATAGATAGATATAGATAATGATGAGAGAGAGAGAGAGAGAGAGAGAGAGAGAGAGAGAGAGAGAGACCCTCCAATACTGTTTCAGTATTAAAAATAGCATGCCCTGCCTCAGCAGGCATAAGAAAAATGTCCTCTGTTGGCATAAAGGGATTATCAAACTTTAATTTTTAGTCTTTTCTTTTCACTGGCTTTTTGAAACAGGGTCTTTTCTAGCATAAGCTGGCCACAACTTGACATGTAGCTGAGGCTGGCCTTTACCACCCAGTTTTGGAATGACAGGTATTCTTGGACCACCCAGCCCAGGATTGTAGCCCTAATCTTCAAGAAGAAAGTTTCTTAAGAGATTTTTTTTTTTTCTTTCTTCTTTGGTGCATGGGGTGGACTGAGATAGCTGCTGTCAGAGGATGGTATGCATTGACTCTTTGCTGCACACACATGCATCTGGGTGCTCCTTATATTTGAAATGTATAAATAAATAAATAAATAAATATTCCTGATGCTTTGCATTTTTTTTAATTTTTTTTATTTATTTCTGTATGTGTATGAATGTACTGTCTGCATGCAAGTCTGTGCACCCGTGTCGTGCAATGCTGCGGAGGTCAGAAGCGGGTGTCGGATTCCCCTGGAACTGGAGTTCTTCTGGAGAACTTCTTGGAGTTTCAGACGGTTCTCAGCCGCCATGTGGGCACTGGGGATCGAACCCGGGTCCTTTGTAAGAGCGGTCGGCGCTCTCAACTGCTAGGCCATCTCTCCAGCCCTCTTTGCATTTCTATAATTACTGGTTTCTGTTATAGAATCCTTCCCCCTCTTCCCATCCACAATTATAATATCCTTTTAAAATAGGCTGGAGAGATAGCCTAGCAGTTAAGAGCACCGACTGCTTTTGCAGAGGACCCGGGTTCGATCCCCAGCACCCACATGGTGGCTGAGAACCGTCTGTAACTCCAATTCCAGGAGAACTCCAGTTCCAGGGGAATCCGAGACCCTCTTCTGACCTCTGCGGCATTGCATGACACGGGTGCCCAGACCTACATGCAGACAGTACATTCATACACATACAAAAATAAATAAAATTTATATATAAATAAATAAATAAATAAATAAATAAATAAATAATAAATAAAATATCTACATTATAGGGCTAAAGAGATGGCTCAGAGGCTAAGCACTGGCCGGCCCAACAGCCATCTGTAACTCCAGTTCCAGGATAACCGATGCCCTCTTCTGGCCTATCCAGGTACTGCATGCACATGATGCATTTTAACATCCATACAAAGTACAAATAAAATCTAAACTTAAAGAAATCTAAAAATAAAGGAAACTTTTCCATATTTAGTGTTAACACAGTAAATTCAGTTTTTAAAGAATCTTTCATGTACAAGTGTGTATGTATATGATTTTTGTACATATGCGTTTGTACATATTCCTTTGTGTGTGCAGGCAAGCAAATGTTATGGAGCGTATGGATGCCAGAGGATAGCATCAGGAGTTGGTCTTTATTTTCCAAAATTTTTTTGAAAAACTATCATTACCTTCAGCCCTGGGCTTCCTACAGTTCTATTGTCTTTACCATCCTCTGCTTTTGGACTTCAGTGATCACAAAAGCCTACACTACTGAATTCATGGTAATACATTCATATAAATACAAAATCCTCATGCCCAGAAAACCAGAGAACATAGCCATAGTCTCTAATAATTGATGGAAATTGCCAGAAGAGACTAAAGAATAGTTCCTGAAATTTCTATGATTAACCCATAGTAAAGAAATATGCTTTGTAGTTTAAATGTAGTTACTTGAAATTGCCAGCTGAAACAAAGAATAGTCTTTGGTAGAATATAAGCAGAATGTTATAGCATAACCTCAGTAATTAGCCAAGAAATAATGCAGAACTATTTCCTTCAAAGAACAAAGAGTTTTTCCATCATCAGTAGAAATGATAATTAGTCCATCTGAACATGAAGTTAATGTAACAGAAAAGGACTCTACAAAAGTTACAACCCAACCCAGCGAAGATATGCTTCAAGTGAATAAAAAAGTCCAATCTTAGAAGAGAAATACATCATTCTCCCAAATGGAGGCAGCTTCAAATATTTCCACTCCCAGTTCTTCCCTTTCACCCCTTGATTTTCATTTATATTATTATCGTTATTTGTGGCTCTTTCACCTACTCAAGCAATATTATTTCAAACATTCTGGTTGGAGGGTTGTCATTTGTTTTGTAAAATATCCCATGCACTGAGCACAGGGAGTGGAGTCCATATATTTTTAAAGGAGGTAAGGCTCAGATTGTGAGAAACGAGTAACAGATGTACAATGGCCAAACACCAACTGAATTTGAGGAAAGGATCTTGTTTCATCACCGATCATGATGTATTTCTGTTATTTATGCAAGGATTTCATTGACCAAAGAGCTTAAAGCAATGCTTTCACCTATCCAATGCTCATAATCAATAAGAGGTAGTGATTAATATTTAATACTGTTTTGGGGGATTTGGTGTCATCTAAAGTATAGTAACATAAGTCCACATCTGTTAAAATTAAGTAAACCAAGTGCTCCTCACCAGTTTTAAACTGTAGCAAAGTAGATACATGGAAGAAAAGCTACAAATGATTCCCATGCACGTGTGACTCATGCTAAGATGGAAGGTACTGATAAAATGTTTTAGTATAGGTACTGGACTCTGTCATTCAAAGTATATTTGCAAAAAATACTACAACTTTTTAACATCTTGGTCTAACAAAATTTCCTGTAATGCTGTGTACAGCCAAGTATTATTTGAAAATTACTTTCTGTTGCATAAAATATTTTATAGCTATGCAATTTTCATAAAAGATAACTATGCAAAGAATACCTTTCAAATAGAATGCATATGTGAATGAGTACATGATTTTATGTGTGTTCCGGATATCATAAGTCAGGTTCCTCTCTGATGAAGCCATTTCTCTAGTTGACAACTGTCACAGCCATCTGAAAAACCCATGAATATTAAAGCACTGTTCACCAGCACATTTGGCATTTTGAAGTCAGGCAAATAGAACTCATGAAATATGAAAGGAGTGCTCCATGTCGGTTTGTAGAAAATGTTGCCATTAAGATGATGTATGGAGAACTTCACACCTTCATCTGCTGGGAGTACTCAACTGTGTTTTCAATCTACTCTACTACTTTGCCTTGATAGTGTTACCATTGGATTATGGCTTTCCTTTTGCCTAGATTTAAGAGGTCCCAAAGCTATGCTCAAATGAAAGACTTTTAAGTTATTTTCACGTGTATGTTTTAAACACAGATGTAGGGTTTTATTGTGGTACAAACTTAAATAGATTTTAAAGACTTTCTATTCCAGCTACTAGCAATAAAGCAGGTGAATACCCAGGCACAATGCATATGGTCAGTTTTTATTATTATGTTACTGGTTTGAGCAGTCCAAATTTATTAGAAAAGTTTATGTGTTTCTTTTATAGTCTAGCTTCGGGTAACTTGGCACAGCTCTATTTCTCTTCAAGTTTACTGAAATGGCACATGTGTCCATACTGAATGGCACTATTCAAAGCTCTACCTTTCATTTAACATAGGAAATTTTACTTCTGAATCAGTAGGAACAAGCCAGTCATCATTTTTCTTTGGCATAGTTTTTAGTATTTTGAGATATCAGAATAAAGGTCTCACTCTAAAAGATAGGTAAAAATACATGACATTTAAAAGTTTACTTTTTGTGAAAAATGAAAATTTACATTAATAATTAATTAAATTATATACGCATTATAATCAATTAAATTATATTTACAATATAATTAAATTATATACATTTACTCATTGTAAAAATCAAAATTGCTATTTTGTGCAGGTTGTTAGGAATTATGTATGATATAATAATTGATAAAAATTTGTGGCACATGCCTTTAATTCCAGCTCTAAGGGAGAAGAGGCAAGTGGGGTTCTATGAGATCAAGGCCAGCCTGGTCTATATAGTGAGTTTCAGATTGTCTGGGCCCACAGGAAGACCTTGACCAAAATATATTATAACCTTAGCTTTTCTATTCTATTCCAATCTGTGGTGTAACTGTTCAATATTAACAGTTTGTAACAAAATGATTTTTGTTTTGATACAAAGATCATCTTACTGCTGCTATACCCAAATCACACGTATAGTGTATAATCATGACACCCATCTCCTGTAACACTTCTATCATGTTTTGTAAGACAATTACATTTTCGTACATAAACTAAGTTGACAAAATTATGTAGATAGATACATTTATTTTAAAAATTATATTTTGTTGTAAACCCATAGAATTCTATTTATGTTTTTTCAAGGTATTTTTTATTGAATTTTAGTGCATTTCATACAATATATCTTAATTATATTGCAACCCCCTTCTTCCATCTCTCCCCCCCCATAGCATCCATAATGGATTTTATTCATTATGTCAAATTTGTAAAGTTCTATCCAGTCAAGTTTGTGTCCCCAGATGTCCCTAGCTCTGATTTCATCATCTGGAGCCTGATAGGCCTATATAATTTTATACTCTTATCCTTTGGCAGATTTAAGAAGGGTGTGTATGTCTTGAATTATTGAGTTGACTTCCAACAGAGAACTTTTAGTACAGCAATGGGTCGTTAGTTTTGTTAACTTGACGTAAATAAGAGTCATCATCTGGGAAGAGGGGATTTCCCTGGAGAAATAACAAAATTCAGATTGGCTTATGGCCATGCCTGTGAGGCAAGTTCTTAATGGCTAGTTCATGTAGAATGGTCCAGGCCACTATGGGTAGCGCCATCCCTAGTCAGGTAGGCCTGGGCTCTAGAACAAAGGTAACTGAACATGAGCCAGGGAACAAGCAAATAAGCAGCATTCCTCCATGTTCTGCTTCAGTACTTGCTCCCTAGGTTCCTACCTTGAGCTCCTGCACTGGCTTACCTCAATGAACTGTGTAACCTGTGAGCCAAATAAACTCTTTCCTCCTTAAGTTGGTTTTGGTCAATGTTTAATCACAGCAAGAGAGAGCAAACTAGAACATATACTGTGTATATATGCTGGATGTTCTCATATGCATATGTTGATATTCCATGCTACTATTCAGCCCCAGGTGGGGGGGGGAGAGAAAGATAATTTTCGTGAAAAGATCTGTCACTGGATTTTAGTCAATTTCTTGTCTTTGTAACATTAAAAAAAAAGTATAAAAGGGAAATGAAGTGCATGGTCCATTCATGTGGGTTGAAAAGTGGTTGTATCAGTTCTTGGCAAAGAGAAAAATGTTCAATGTTGCTACATTATGTAATGTGTTACGTTTACTGCCTTCCTTACATATACAAGGAAATGTGGAGCCTTGGGAAAAAAAATCTAAGGAGAGCTGTAGCTCGTTAAGATATAATAATCTCTTCCCAGCAGTTGGGAGGCAGAGGCAGGCAGATCTCTGTGAGTTCAAGGCCAGCCTAGCCTACATAGTAAACTCCAGGCTAGGTGGGACTAAAGGGAGACCCTGTCTCAATAAGACATCTATCTAGATATATATATATATATATATATATATATATTCTGATTAAGTCTCAAAAGCTCACTGGAAACAGAACAGAATTTTTAGCAGCAAAATTAGGTAATGCAGAAAAATAATACTGCTATTTTCAGCTAATAATCCAGTATTTTATCCATATTCATTGAATTTTCAGGTTTAGTCTATTATTAGAAAAATATTTCTTCCACATTTATTGTAATAATATAGTGTGTTTCTAAGGTTTCAATAATCTAAATCAGCCTTTTAAAAATAAGAACATGGGTTTGCTTCAGCAGCATATATACTACAATTGGAATGAAAAAGAACGTTAACATGGTCCATGTGAAAAACGGCATACCTATTCATTAAGTGTTTCATATTTTCAATGTTTATGGTTTCAATTCCCAAGTAAAATGTCAGCAGCTAACAGATTGGATTAGAAAACAGGATTCAGCAATTTGCTGACTCCAAGAACCATAGCTCACTATTTGTCATAGACACCATTTTCATAGAGAAGGATTGAAAAAGATATTGCAAGCATATGTAACTAAGAATTAAGCAGGAGTATTATCTGTCAAAACAGACTTCAAACTAAAAATACTTTGAACGATAAGATAGGTCACATAACAGTCATTAAAGGAAAAATACACCAAGAGGATATAACAATCCTAAACATATGTGCACCAAACACATAGGTATTTAATTTCAAAAAAGCAAGTCTTTTAGATCTAAAGTCACATGTTGACTCAAATACAGTGATAGCAGGTGACTTAAACACTCCACTGTGACCTATAAAAAGGGAATCGAGACAAAAACTAAATAGTGGAACTGTAGAATTAAATGACATTAAAAATCACATTCGCCTGCCACATTTACAGAAAATTTCTCTCAAATGTTAAGTGCTATACTATCTTCTCATCAGCTCATGTCACTTTCCTCCAAATTTATCACATATTATGATACAAAGCAAGTTTATGAAAATTGAGATATCATCCTGTATTCTGTCTGAGCACAATAGAATAAAGCTAGCTATCAACAGCAATAGAAATGGGAAAAGGTATACAAATCCATGGAAAAATAAGCAACAAACTACTAAACGATAGTGGATGAGGGAGAAATCAAGGAGGAAATTTTTGTAAATTTTTTAAAATTTATTTTTTTTAAATTTATTTTTATTGATGCTTTGTGTATTTCATACATCATTTTCCAATTCAGTTCAGGCATATATCCCCTTCCCTTCTCCCACCCCTACCCAT
Source organism: Rhizomys pruinosus (assembly GCA_009823505.1). Taxonomy (NCBI): domain Eukaryota; kingdom Metazoa; phylum Chordata; class Mammalia; order Rodentia; family Spalacidae; genus Rhizomys; species Rhizomys pruinosus. The sequence continues at coordinate 822,162 of VZQC01004118.1, forward strand.
CGCAGATCGTGCATTCTGCCGTAAGTTTTCTGCATCTTTCTCTGCTTTTTTGTTTTGTTTTGTTTTCATTTTTTTTAACAATAGGTGATAATTTGTGAGTACAAGCATCCTTCATGTAAAACCAATTTGCAAGCAGTTGTGCCCAAACCCACACATTGTATGTGTATGAATGTACTGTCTGCATGTAGGTTTGTACACCCGTGTCGTGCAATGCCACGGAGCTCAGAAGAGGGCGTTAGATTCCCCTGGAACTGGAGTTAAAGACGGTTCTCAGATTTTTAAAAAAATCAAAAATCTGAATGAAAATGAAAGCACAACATACCCAAATCAATGAGACATAATAAAGAAGAAAATTCATGGCACCAAGTGCCTATATCAGAAAATTAAAGATGTTTCTTCTAAAAAAAAAAAAAAAAACTAATGGTGCACCTGAAGTCCTCAGAACAACCAAGAACAAACAACACCTAAAACCAGTATGGGAAGAGATAAAGAGAATCAAGGCCAAAATTAATGAAATAGAAGTGAAGAAAACAATAAAAATAGTCAATAAATGAAGAGTTGGTTTTTTGAAAAGACTAAGATTGTCAAACCTTAGGCCAAATCAAACGAAGGAAAGAGAAGACACAAATTAATAAACTAATAAACTAAGAGATGAAAACAGAAACATTAGCATTACAACAGAACTTGATGAAATCCAGACAATCATAAGGGCATACTTTTAAAAATCTAAATTATACTATGCTGAAAAGTATTTAAAAATGGATAAATTCTCATCTTACCGCAGACATACATGCACAGCCATGTTTATTGCAGCTCTCTTCACACAATAGCAAAGAGCTGGAACCAACCCAAGTGCCCCTCAACTGAGGAGCGGATAGAGAAAATGTGGTACATCTACACAATGGAGTTCTAGGCAATGCTAAAGAAAGATGACATCATGAACTTTGCAGGTAAATGCATGGAGCTAGAAAATATGCTAAGTGAAGTAACAGTCCCAGAAAAACAAAGAATGAATGGTATCCCTCATCTGTGAATGCTAACGCCAATTACCCAATTGTATGGCAAACTGAGCAACGTTAATGTGATCTGAAAACAACTGTGCTCTTATATTGTGAATACCTTAAAAATAAATAAATAAATAAATAAATACATAAAATAAAAAATGGATAAATTGTTAGATGCATGGCCTACCAAAATTGAATCAAAATGACATAAATATTTTAAACAGACTCGTAATAACCACTGAGATAGTTGTAGGAACTAAAAATCTCTCAACAACAATAACAAAAAGTAAACCCAGGACAGGAGGGACTCAGTGCAGAATTTTACCAAACCTTCAAAGAACAAATGAAAATATTACTCAAAGAGAAAAGAAAAAAAACTTCCAAATTGTTCTATGAAAGCAGAATTGCTCTGGAACCAAGACCTGTCAAAGACCCATTAAATAATATTATAACCCAATCTCTCATAAACAAAGACATACAAATTCTCAATAAAGTGAAAATCAAAATGTAAAAACATCACAAAGATTATGCACCATGATGATGTTTACTTTGTCCCAGAGATGCAGGGATAGATTAACATAGGTAAATCAATAATGGTAGTTCACCACAAAACATAATCAAGGACAGAAATCAAATTATCATCTCATTAAACCCAGAAATGGCCTTTGGCAAAATCCAACATCTATGCATGATAAGTGTCATAGAGAATCTTGGGATACAGTGGATAATTCTGAAAAGAATAAAAGAGAAATACTGACTACAGCCATATCAAAGTAACTTGAGAAGCCTCAAAAGTTTCCCATTAAACGCAGGAACAAGTCAACAATGTTCACTCTCTCCATTTCTGTTCAAACTTGAAATCTTAGTTTGAGCAATAAACAAATGAAAACAACCGAGGGGTTACAAAGTGGAAATGATAAGTAAAAACATGCTTGTTTTCAGGTGATTTGATTCTCTGTATAAATGACCAGGACTACCAGAAAACTTCCAGAGCTGATAAACAAATTCATCAAAATAGTACAGTATAAAATTAATGCACATAATTCAGTAGCCCTTATATATAACAACAAACATACTGACAAAGATATTGAGGAAACAATCCTACTCATGATAACCCCTGAAAATTTAAAGACATTTGGAATAAATCTAATAAAAAATAAAATATGTGTATAATAAAAATTTTAAGACATTGAAAAAAGATAGTGAAAAATATCAGAACATGGAAAGACCTCTCATACTCATAGATATATAGTTTAATTGTATGAACATGGTTATCTTCCCAAAACCAATCTACAGATTTAATGCACTCCATATTAAAATTACAATACATCTCTTCCCATAAATTAAAAAAAAATCAATATTTCTTACAAAAACCTATAAAAACTGAGTAGAAAAATCTCAGATGAAAAATAAAGGCATGCTGGAGGTATCGCTATCTCTGATCTCAAATTATATGTACTTCTACAGTAATAAAAACAGCAGCATGGTACTGGCCTAAAAGCAGACACAGTGATCAAAGAATAGAAATGAGAACCCAGATTTAAATCCATGCACATACAATCAACAGATTTTTGCCAAAGAGAACAAAAACAGTTGGAAAAAAACAGCATTCCCAATAAGTGGTCCTGGTCAGACTTGATAAAACAGCATTCCCAAGTGGTCTTGGTCAGACTTGAAAAAACAGCATTCCCAACAAGGGGTCCTGGTCAGACTTGATAAAACAACATTCCCAACAAGGGGTCCTGGTCAGACTTGATAACCACACATAGAATAAGTAATATAGTTCTCTTTTTCTCAGTCTGAACAAGTGGTCCTGGTCAGACTTGATAACCACACATAGAATAAACAATACAATTCTCCTTTTCTCAGTCTGAACAAATCTTAACCCCAAATAAGCAAGGACCTCATAATAAAACCTGATACCTTGAATCTGATAGAAAGTGTGTATTATACTAGAACTTATGGGCATAGGAAATGAGATTCTGAACAGGATCCTAATAGTTAGGACATGAAGTTCAACTACTGATTAATGGAGTCTTATGAAATGTAAAAGCTTCTCTCCTTCAAAGGATGGCATCAGTCAATTAAAGTGGCAAACCAGATTAGGAAAAAAAATTCTCATCTATTCATCTGACAGATTTCTAATATTTGAGACTATACACAGAAATGAAAAGAAAACAAACAAACCAATTAAAACTTTGTATAAAGAACAAAGAGTTCACCAAAGATGAAATGGAAATGGGTGAGAAACTCTATAGATATATATAATATATATTATATATATTATATATATCTAATATATCATTTTTATGTGTATATCCATATATATATAATGTATATCTATATATCGTGTATCTCACATATCTAAGTATTCAATATATATATAGTTATATTCATGTATATGAGGACGCAACATCTTTAGCCATCAGGGATCTGTAAAATAAAACCACTTTATTTAATAGTGTTATCTTTTTTTTTTTATGATGCTGTTAGTTCATACAACATGTTCCAATTCAGTTCAGGCATATATCCTTCCCTTCCCCCACCCCACCCCTACCCTATCCCAGCTCATGCATTCTGCCGTAACGTTTCTGCCATCTTTCTCTGCCTTTTTTGTTTTGTTTTGTTTTCCATTTTTAACATAAGTCGATTTCATTTGTGAGTACAAGCATCCTTCAGGTAAAACCACTTTGCAAGCAGTTTGTGTCCAAACCCATACAGCTCAGGGTCCCACCATTCCAGGCATGGGGGGCTTGTATGTTCAGTCAAGTTGATCAAAATGAGTGTCCAGGCTATATTGTTGTAGTTTCACCTTAACCCCAATCGCAAGCCCTTAAATTCTACCACCCCCCTCTTCCGCAGTTCGTTCCCTAGGCTTAGAAAACGTGGCACAGGTGGATTGAGAGCAAAACACTTCTACTTTTCTGGGATGTTATGTCTTGGTCTTCTAGTCAGTTGGTGGCGTTTTTTCTCATGGGCGCCAGGCTTGTCAGGCCAACCTTTCGATCCTACTACGGAACAAGCACATGCAATCGAATATATATAGGTATTTAAAACAGTATAATATATAGCTTACATCCTCTAATGAACACATTACAATTAGATATATAGTATTTATAACAGTACTAATTGTTATGGCGGGTTACTTTGGTACTAGGCACACAGATGTTTGGATGGTGTTAATCCATGAAGTACATTTTCTTCTGTAAGTATGACAGGGTCTTCGTGTTGCTTATAACATCTCCTACAACCATTGGAGGTTGTAAGCTTGTGGCATAAGCCTGGTTATTCCTCCAAGGAGAGAGCTAATAGTCCACTTAGAATTGGGATATACAGACACATGGCTGCCACTGTTACACAGTATTTCCAGGCAGATAGGTGTAGCTGGTGCTTCTGGAAGGCTCTTGCTTGACTCAAGGAGACCTTATATTTGCTTTATTGGTATTTTTATGTGTGGTTTTGGTTTTTTGTGTGTTTTGGGTTTTGTTTTTGTGGCGTTTGAGGTGTTTGGTGTTTGTTGTTGTGGTTTTTTGGGGGGGTTTTGGGGTTGGTGGTTTGGTGGTTTTGGGGCTTTGGTCTTTGTTTGTTTTGGTTGTGTTTTTTGGTTGGTGGTTGTTGTGGGTGTTGGGGGTTGTTTGTGGTGGGGGTTTGGATGTGTTGTTTTTTGTGGGTTTTTGGTGGTTGTTTTTGGGTTTTTTTTGGGTGGTGTTGTCTGTGTGTTTGGTGTTTTATGGTGGGGTGTGGGGGTTGGTGGGTTGTTTTTGGGGGGTTTGGGTGTTGTGTGATGGGTTTTGTTGGGTGTGGTTTTGGTTTTGTGGTTTTGTTTTTTGGTGGTGGGGTGGTTGTGTTTTTGTGGGGTGTGGGTGTTTTTTGTTTTGGTTTGTGGTTGTTGGGGTGTTTTTGTGGGGTTTTTGGTGGTTGGGGGGGTGTTTTGTTTGTTTATTCTTTTTTTTTTTTTTTTTTTTTTTTTTTTTTTTTTTTTTTTTTTTTTTTTTTTTTTTTTTTTTTTTTTTTTTTTTTTGTTTGTGTGTGGGTGTGTTGTGTGGGTGGTGGTGCTTTTTGTTTGTTGGGTTGGGGGTGTTGTTTGTGTGTGGTGTTTGTGTGGTGTGGTGGGGGGTGTGTGTGTGTGTGGGTTTTGTGTGTGGGTGTGTTGGGGTGTGTGGGGGGTGTTTTTTGTTTGTGTGTTGTTGTTGTGGTGGTGGTGGTGTTTGTGGTTGTGGGGGGGGTGGTGTCTGTGTGTTTGGGGTGTTGGGTTGGGTGGTGTGGTGTTTGGTTTTGGGGTTTGGGTGGGCTTTGTGGTGGTGGTTGTTGGGTTGGTTTGGGGTGGGGGTGGGTGTGTGGGTGGGTAGTTGTGGGTTGTGGTTTGGGGTTTGGAGTTTTTGTGGGGTGTGGTGTTTGGTTTTGTTGGTTGTTGTGGTGGGTTTGGTTGGGGGTGGGGTTGTTGGTGGGTGTTTTGGTGGTTGGTGGGTGGGTGTTTGTGGTGGTTTGTGGGGGGTTTTTGGTTGGTGTTGGGTGTGTTGGGTTGTTGGGTGTGGGGGTTGTTGTGTTTTGGTTTTTGGGGGTGGTGGTGGGGTTTTTTTTATTTGTTTTTTTTTTTTTTTTTTTTTTTTTTTTTTTTTTTTTTTTTTTTTTTTTGTTTTTGTTGTGGTTTGGGTGTGTTGGGGGGGTGTTTTTGTGTTGGTGTTTTTTGGGGTGTTTTTTGTTTGGTGGTGGTAGTGTCGGATAGTGTTGTGTGTTGGTTGGGGGTTTTTTTTTTTTTTTTTTTTTGTGTGTATGCATGTTTTTGTGCATGTTTGTGTGTGTTTGGTGGTTTTTGGTTTTTTTTTTTTTTTTTTTTTTTTTTTTTTTTTTTTTTTTTTTTTTTTTTTTTTTTTTTGTGTTTTTTTGGTTTGTTTTTTTTGTTGTTGGGTTGTGTTGTTGGTGGGTCGGTCTTTGGTAAACACTCTCGGCATTCCACGAGACCATCTCGTATACTTGCAACGTGTGGTCTCCATACATCTTTCCCATGTTTAATTATCAGGTCTTCAACAGCAGGGCCTTATTGCCTTTCTTCCTGCAGGTTCCCAGTTTGCGGCAAGAAGCCTTTACCTTTGTCGGGGGGGGGGGCTTGGGTCCCCTGGCCAAATCTCCTTGGTAGAATAATCCATTGTTGATGTCATAGCTCCTGTATTAATATATTTTGTTTTAAGTGCATAGCTTAAGGAGACTTTAGGACATTATATTTGGTTCTGAAGGAATATCCTTTTCAGAGTTTCCTGTCCATTAGTCATTAAAGAAGAGTTTTTACTGATTTTACAAGAGAATACCACTATAACAGCTGGCTCCAATCTTAGCTGGAGAACGACCTCATCATCATCATATTCTCCTTTTCTTGGTGGGGGAGTTAAGAAAGTCTCTTGTATTAAACCTTTGCGGCACCTAGAAGGTAAGCTTCGTTAGATTCATTAAAAATAGTTGTTCACTTAGGATCCACAGAGGGCCGATGTCTGCAGCAATCTGAGGCATTTCTTCCCTTCAATGCCCAGAGGAGTCATCCTTCTGCTGGCACTTTCTGGTACATCCTACTCACTGCAAAGCTGCATTTCTTTCTCAGACCATTAAGTTGGTGATAAATATTTCTTGTGGAGAGGGATGCATATTAAAAGTAACAAACAGAAAGACTGTATCAGACGGCTGACTGAAATGGTGGCTCGGGAGGGGTGGGAGTGGGAGAGACGGGTGTATATTCGATTGGTGCATGTTTAATTGATGTGAGTTAACAAGTATCCAGTTTTGCCCAGACTCTGTCTACAGGATACATGGTGTTTTAGGACTGTAAAAGTAAATATGTGCCATTATTGGACAACATTGGTTGGCGTGATAAACGGTAATGATCTATGTTAATTGGTGATATAAATTCTCTTGTCCACATTAGCTTTAACTAAAATCTGTATACAATTTACTTTGGGATTTGGTATAAACAAATGGTTCTCTATAATTTTGCTGTCATATAGTATCACCTGGTAGCAACTCTTTCATCTATTAGGATGATTTAACTCAAAAGTAAAACTTGGTTTCCCCCAAGTTAATCACATACAGTAACCCAAAACAGCATGGGTGAACTTGATGAAATCTGTGCCTTGATTCCACCCTATAGGTATGTATAAAACAACTGCTTTTTTGAGACTCATGGGTCAAAAATAAAAACCTTAAATAAAAAAGGGGGATATAGATAGATATGAAAACTTTTTGTCAAAAAACCTTACAACCCAAATCTTAAAACTAACTATGGGAAAGGATTTGTATGTTCCAACAGGCCAGAGTATCACCAACTTAATGGCTGATAAAGTGTTATCTTACACCAGTCAGAAGGGATAAGATCTAAAACACAATGACAAATGTTGGCAAGGATGTGGAGAAAGGGGAAGTCCTAACCAGTGCTGGTGGGAGTGTAATCAAGTGTAGCCACTATGGAAATCAGTGTGGATATGCCTCAAAAAGATAGAAATAGATCTACCATATGACCCAGCTATATTACTCTTGGACATTTTCCAACAGGACTCTATGTTCGACTTTAGTGTTAACCTGTTCATCCATGTTCATTGCTGTTCTATTCATAATAGCCAGGACACTGAAACAACCTAGATGTCCATCAACTGAGGAAGAGATCATTAAAGTGTGGTACATTTACGCAATGGAATATTATTCTTCAATTAAAAATGAAATTTTGATATGCACATAAGTGGATAGAACTGGATACAATCATCCTGAGAAGATAACCCAATAACCCAGACCCTGAAAGACAAAGTGAATATGGTCCTTGAATCCTTAAATAAATGTGGTTTGATTGGAAAATTCATAGAGGTCAGGAAACTAGTAAATAGCTATGGATGGAAGCATCATCAGTTGAGAGAATACATTTAGAATGCAGTGAAAAAAGTGGAATAATGGAGTAGGAAAGGTCGAATGGAATGGAAATAGAATGGGAAGACAAGAGAGTGAATGTATACAGAGATAAGTAACAGTAAATGTCTTCAGAAAATTTCAAAGAGAAACCCAACACTACAGAAGCTAAATTTACATATAATTTTAAAGGAGTTACCTAATACCAGGGGGACATAGTCTCTACTAGACACCATAACCTAGCAAAGAAAAAGGCAAATGCTAAGAATGTACTTAAATTTTTGAAGCTGTTAACCAGGAGTTCTATAGATCCTCCAACAATACTAGCTATTGTTTACCAATAGAAATTCATTGTAAGACCCTATCATTGAAGACACTAGCACATGATTTATAAGTCCAACAAGAAGAAATCAAGCTGGTCCTGTCCTGGAAGATTCATCTCTGCTGGCTACTTTCCATGATGCTGGAAGGTGCTTTGAAAGGTACTGGATGAGAAGAGTAAGCATCAATGTTGCCCAGCTGTGTATCCAGAAAGCTACAACTGAATGGGCAAGATATGCACACTGATGCTCGAATGTTGTGGGAATAGTCAATCAGTTTCTGATTGGATTCAATGATCCAGTTATGAAGATGGAGCCCATACCTGACGCTAATACCAGGACTAGTTATGTGTGACTAGACAGGTCACAGCCATAGGGGAGAATCTATTATTCTGACAAATGAAAATGTTTTTCAACCAACTTCTAATGACTTACTGATATACCCATAGATTACTAATGCATTTTTCAACTCTCACCAGAGATGCTCCCATGTTGTGGAGGGCAATTAAAACAGAGACCCACAACTGGCCAATGTGCAGAAAATAAGAGATTGCACACTGGTTATTCCTGAACAGGGCAGGCATATCAAAACTTCCACCCACTTTCAGGAAGCATTGTGTAAGGGGTGGGTAGAAATATGGTAAAAGCCAGATGTGATGGATTACCAAGGAAAGTTTTCCAGACAACAGTATAATTTCTCATATGAACTCACAGCAATGGTGACAGCCTGAACAAGACCTATACAAGCTCAAGACTAGTTACCCATGGGAAATTGGTAACTAGTCCCAACTTTATTTGAGGAGAGCTGAGGATCTATTTACAATTCAGAGGTGCCTGAGGAGGGAGAATCATTTTTCTTTAAAGAATGTGGTTCTACGTAGGTTGTCCTGGCTCCACTGTTTACATTGAAACTGAAGAGCATTTTGGAACACAAATTTATCTTGGTAGGTGTGTGTGTGTGTGTGTGTGTGTGTGTGTAAGTCCCATCATATGATGAAGCTTCATTTGCATTAATCCCATAGTACACCATGATAATTGAAAGTAAGCCTCCAGTTTATGTCCAAAGAAAACCCAATGAAAGGTTTTACAACATAAGTGGATTCAGAAAAGTTTTGTTTGCCGTGCTTTAATGAAATCAAATTGTTCCCTTACCTTTATTTTTCCCTCCAATAAGAACTATAACACAATTTAAATGGACATCAATTTGATATGAACAGTACTTAAACTTTCACAGGTCTACTCATTCATTGCCAATTATGACACAAATTTATCTCTTGACAAATGATAAGTTTGTAGTTCAGCTTCACATTCTGGTGTCCAAAGTGGCTTTTCTCTAAGCTGTTTCTATATAAGAAAATATAATATGCAAATCTGAACCATAATGCTCAATAGCTATATTAAGTTTGTATGTCTGTGTATTCATGTATGTGTGCACTTTACCAACTGAGCTGTTTCAGTAATCCTTTAATAGTATTCTCCTAAAATAATTAATATGAGTTCATTAATATTTTAAATGTAAAATAAGGTATTTTACATTTCTTTAAATTGGTTTTGGTGAGAGGGAAATTTCTTGCAGATGATTGATTTTGAGTAAGAACTGGTGCTGTAAGGTGCTCTGTGTGCAAACAATGACTCTTGTATAGTCCAGAAAGATGGTGGTATAACACAAAATGATTTATCTTTGTATGCTGGCATTAAAAAGCTCTAATTCCATTTTCAGATAAAATAAGTCTTCAAGTTATTATATCCAATATAAACATCCATCTGTGATACTTCATATATAAATTATTACCCTGAGAAGTACTGGAATTAAGATTTCAACTTGCTAGAACAGAATCTCATTTCCTTGAAATACAGTAGGAACAGTATTTCAAGGAAATGAGATTCATCTTCACAAGAGAGGTGGAGGACATCTGTGCCAGAGAACTTGGCTTTCTACAGAATGGCAGAGAGGGACAGATAGGTGAACAGTGTTCAAGAAAGGCATGGATTCCCACAGATATAATGAATGTTTCTTTTAATACTTATCTGCCACTCTGTTAAAATATGCTCAATTAATTCTATGTGTGAGGTTTATTTTTTCCTTCTAGCTACAAAGCATTGACATTTCCTTCATTGATTTTAAGTAACAGTTTCTTAAAATTCTCTGTACTCTTTGTTTTGTTTGACATTATCAAGTGCATTAAGAAGTACATCTTGGCATATTTAATCTAAACATTACTGTTACATTCCACCTGGAATATGTTTTAACTCCTCTTTATACCTATTGCTTTATATATTTTGTATTTATTTTCATTTTATGTGCATGAGTGTCATGTAAGTGAACATGTGTCATGCAGTGACACCAGAGGACAGAAGAGGGGATCAGATCCCAGGATTTGGAGTTAAGGACTGTTGTTAGCCTCCTTGTGGGTGCCTTAAATTTGGGTTTTCTGTGAGAGGAGCCAGTGCTCTTAACAGCCGAACCATCTCTATAGCCCCTGCACACCTATTTTTAAGGGTTATACATTTTAGTAGAAACATTAATGCATATAGTGCAGAGATAGAAAGTAAACACTTTACACTGTTGCTTGTAATTTAGTGGATTTTTTTTTTTTTTTTTTTTTTTTTGGTACAGAGACTACTGTGAGTGGATACATTTCAGTTTGGTGATTTCTTTATGTTGTCATATTGATTCGTGATCAGGACCACCCACAGAGATAGTTCTGGTGTCAGCTGGGCATGCCCTTAATTATCCTTAGCATAGTGGGTGCCCTTGCTTTCAAGAAACTTAGACACAGAATGGGGGACATAAATTCGGACATCTCAGTAAGACGTTAGAAAGTTACTCTGCTTATCATTAGCAGAAAAAAGTTTGAGATTTCCAGGGATTATTTTCTGTAATTCTACACTAACCTGTATATCCATTTTATAAAATTGAAACATATTGAAGAAATAGTTTTCTTTCCAATTTTTTCACTGTATTATTTTAATCCCAGCTAAAGAGATACTAGAAACCTTCATGTTAAACCTGATTTTTTAAAAGGATGACACTATAAGAAACATATTTTCAATTCTGAATTTATGTTTATGTAAATTGAATTGGAATACAATGAAATATTTTCATCTTCTAAACTTACCAAAATAGGTAAAAATGCCACATATCATTTGTTTTTTAAGGAAGTGTGTTATGATTGAAAAGTCAGACAGGATATTTGCATTCAGTGAAATTTAGCTCAAAATATACACTTTTCTCATATTGGCTTATTGACTTTGGAATGTTTATTATATGACTTATGAGTGAAGTACAGCTATTGATTCCTATCTTATGTGTTGGTGGTAATAACAAGTACAATAGAACTAATCTTGACATAGACATCCTCTCCCAGGAATATATGCATACATGGATAATAACTATTAATCTTAATAGTTATATCTACATATAAATATATTTATACTAATTGGCCCTTATTGGAGAATTTCCTGTCAAATACGGTCTTCTAGGTATAATACAGATATTAATTCTGCAAAGTGGTAACATTCTGATTATTTTCATGTACTATTCTAGAATCCAGAAAACAAATCAATATTTCACTTATTATTGTTCTATTATGATTGCTTATAGTTGGTCATTCTTTATAGAGTTGCTATTAAGTGGCAGATTTATGCATTTATTTCCTTCCTATTAGATCAAAATCATGGGGCTGGAGAGAGAGCCTAGCGGTTAAGAGCGCCGGCCGCTCTTACAGAGGACCAGGGTTCGATCCCCAGCACCCACATGGCGGCCGAGAGCCGTCTGAGACTCCAATTCCAGGAGAGCTCCAGTTCCGGGGGAATCCGACACCCTCTAAAAAAAGAAAAAAGAAAAAAAAAAAGAAAAAAAATCACTAAAATTAGCTATTAATATAAAAAGAGAAATAACTATGATATTGCTATAACCAGAACAAAAACCCAGCACTTAACACAGATGCAATAATTATTTTTTACAAAATATTTATTTTATGTGTATGACTAAATTGTCTGCATACATGTATTACATACATGCATTACATACATGTATTACATACATGCATTACATGTGCACCTGTGTCATGTAATGCCCACAGAAGTAAGAGGAAAGCAATACATTCCCCTGGAACTGGAAATAGAATAGTTGTTAGACACCATGTGAATGCTAGCAATCAGAACCAGGTCCTCTGCAAGAGCAACCAGTGATTATAACTGCTTAGCATTCTCTCCAGCCCTATTTAATTATTTTTGGAGAAGTGAGTAAAATTTTTCCTGAAGTGATAGTTTTTCTAAGTCCATTTCTTACTTCAGGACCCTAAAAGCAATCATAATCATAGGAGTCCCAGTGTAAGTCTACTTAAAAATTTCTGTACATGAAATTCCAATGCTGTTTACAATTTATTTAAAACCATAAAGATTAGTTCTTAAACTTTGAGCCAAAGGAGTAATCAAAAATATGTGTAGTCACTTGGAGTTAAAATATGAAATTATAGTGATACATTTTTATATCTGATGTTACTATCAAAAATTGACATTTTAACATGTGCTCATAGTAAAATCATTAATGAATGCATTAGTTTTTATACCATATCTTAATCTGTTATGTATTTTACACTTATAGTAAATTTTTGTCTAAGATTTTCAGTTGGAAAAGTCCATTCACATTACCAGGTTTTTAAAAGCATTAAGGCTTTCAGTATTAAAATATTTCTATCAATATTTATTAATGAACTCTGCTCTCTAATTCATATAAATGAATATTTATCTATTTTAATATTATTTATTTTTTGTGTGTATGAACGTACTGTCTTTGTGCACCAGTGTCATGCAATAACGCGGAGGTCAGAAGAGGGGGTAGGACTCCCCTAAAACTGGACTCAAAGATGGTTCTCAGCAGCCATGTGAGTGCTGCGGATTGAACCAGGGTACTCTGCAAGAATAGTCAGAGCTCTTAACCATTAGGCTACCTCTCCAGCCCATTAATGGATATTTAATTTAAATCTTGTGATGTAAATAAAAAAAGCAACTCAAAATGTTAAAAAAAGTTTTTCACTTTTTCTTTTAAACAATGAATCGAATTTATCAATTAGAGTTTTCTTCACATCATTCATGAAGAAAATTTTGCATAGCAATTTCCTGTGAGGCAAAACCTATTTAATGAAGCTCATTAAATAGTAAGGTGCTGTAGAGAAAGGTAAAAGACAGGATGTCTAAAAGGACATAAACAGCAGGATGTTCTGAAGGGAGGTGAAACATTAAGCTCGGGAAGCAAACACCTAAGTGAAGATTTGCACCTCACCTGCAGGATCAAATGGAGCAGAAGGGGGGAGGGGAGAGAAAGCAGCAGAGGCTTCTCCTGGAAGCTGACGCTAGAAGGCAAAGTGCCAGATTATTTGTCCCCACTTCTGGGATACTGACCCTTGGTCTTGACCATTGACTCCAGCCCTGTTGTGGCCAAATAAATCACAGCTGCTGGGGAGCCACACCCAGAGACCTGATTTCTCAGACTGATAGCCATCTCCAGGCCTCTGTCCAGTCAATTCCAGCCATGTAATCAACACGCACTTCTCAGGCTGGCTGGTCTGCAGTCTGACCTCTATCCAGCCCAAACACACTAGCATCCACCACACAGAAATTAAGAATAAACGGCTTAATTTACAAGCACACAGAAATTAACCAATTCAAGGACCCTCAGATGATGGTAAAGGAGAATCCGTTTATTCGTTCACAACACTTTGTTTTTTTTTTTTTTTTAATTTTTTTTTATTAATTTTATTTATTTCTGTATGTGTATGAATGTACTGTCTGCATGCAAGTCTGTGCACCCGTGTCGTGCCACGCCGCGGAGTTCAGAAGAGGGTCTCGGATTCCCCTAGAACTGGAGTTCTCCTGGAATTGGAGCTTCAGACGGTTCTCAGCCGCCATGTGGGTGCTGGGGATCGAACCCAGGTCCTCTGTAAGAGCGGTCGGCGCTCTTAACCTCTAGGCCAACACTTTGTTTTTATAAGCAGAGTAAAGTCATATCTCAGGGCCTGCTTTCAGACCCCCTGCCTCATGTGCTGTAAATATCAGGAGTTCTTGTTAGAGTTTAATCCCAGGGGCCTGTCTCCCAAATTTGCTAATACAAGCAAATCTCACCTAGGGCCAGGTTTCCTTGTAAACAGACAAGCAGATGATTTGGCACAATGTAGCCACAGGTGGCCTCGTTCTACCTTCACCTAAGCAGCTTTTGAAGCCCCTTGGCATTGGCCTGGTTCACTAGGTCTCTCCCTGTTTGCCTTCCATATATATATATGGATTGTATGTATATTCCTATATTCCGTAAGGACTCTCTGGAGACACTCAAAGAATTTGTGTTGACTGGAGGAGGCCCAGAGTAGCCAAGCTACTTGGAGGAATCAAGAGAGCAGCTCATTTGCCTGTAACAGACTCAGACTCATTGAGCTGTCTGCAAGTTGTACAGTATGTTCTGGGCTTCCTGCTTTCGTGAGCTGCCATGCCAGTTGGGGTGGACTCTTGGTGATATAGCGAACTATGAGTCATTTTTGCTCCTATGTGTGAATCCGCCCGCATATTCTTGAAAATAACTCCAAAGAAGCTCATGGCTTCTCCGACTTAGAATTTGTGATATTTGTATATTGATCTGTCTGGGTCCCATCCAGGCTGAGTGGACAATTGTTTTTTTTGTCTCCAGAAATAGTGCATATAATGTGAACCTATATAAAATCATTTATTTCTATTATGAAAAGTTTGACCTTTAAGATGAATGTTCTACCTGTGTTACAAATAAGTTTCTCTTTTCAATTAAATATGTAGCTCATTCATACGCAGAGTAGAATGAGTAAAAATGCACATCATAATGTTATTTTTTATCTTTGCAGAACATTTGACATATACTAAATTTTAAGAAATTTTTGAAATGACTTCAAATACTATTTTTTTTTGTAATTTTTTTTTTTTTTTCAGACAGGGTTTCCCTTTAGTCCCAGTTGGCCTGGAGCTTGCTATGTAGACCAGGATGGCCTTGAACTCACAGAGATCTGCCTGCCCCTTCCTCTTGAGTACTGGGATAAAAAAGGCATGTGCCACCACACCCAGGAAGTACACTAAATGTTGTACAAACCAACCCATGCCTCTATAGAAATTAAACTGTGGTTCAGCCCATTTATTTCCTTTGTGGGCCATGTAGAAAACACACACAGAAAAGCACAGCACACAGACACATTACTGGTAAGGTATGAATCCAAATACTGAATGGTGCTTTATTCAAATGTTACAGGTGATTATACAGGCAGTGTGACCTCACCTCCCAGGGTCCAATCCCAGACCTTTGCGTCATCACATCCCAATTTGTGGGTGTAGCCAGGGAGACCCCATGACTCTCACTTGTGCCTCTGGGAGGCACTGGCTAGAATGCTAGTCCATGCATACCTAAGCTCAGTTTGGATTTGCCTATGTAAAACTATATACACATTAACACAGTCTTTAACTTTTACCAATTTTTATGTATTTTAGATATTAACCCCTTGTTTGACCTATACATAGCGGACAAAGATTCTCTCCTATTTTATGGGCTGATGGTTTATGCTGTTGTTATGTTTCTTTGGTATGTAGAAGCTTTTGTAAAATTTCATGCAATCATGTTATTGGTGATCTATTAAGAAATTTCTTGCATATGCCTATACTCTAAAGTGTTTTTTGTTAGCATGTTTGTGTGTCTGGTTTGAATCATGGCCTTTGATACATAATAAGAAATTTGGATCTAATTTCATTCCTCTGCAGGTGGTCATTTACCTAAAAGGGCAAAAATTAAATACTAAAGTACCTAAACTTCAGTTGATCAGTGAGTCTATAATATGATCAGACAGCTTTCAAAAGAAAAGAAACAAAACAAAACAAAACAAAAAAGCCCCCCAAAAGCCAATAAATTTTTTTTAATTCAGTGTTTTCAGTTTGTAAGGCAAAGCAAATCAAAACTACTTTGAAATCATAGTTCACCCCTGTCAAAATGGATGACACCAAGGAATTATATGACAATAAATGTTAGCAAGAACGTGTGGAAAGAGGAATCCTAATTATTTGATCTTGAGGGTTCAAATAGGTATATCTGACATGGAAGCTACTATTGATGTTTCTCGAAAAGCTATAGTGAGAAGTACCATATGACCTAGTTAATTATGTGATGTTTAAACATATTTCCAAGGCCTCTGTATCCTATCAGAAAGATAATTTCACATCCCTTTTTATTTCTGCTTTTTACAGAAGAGCAAAGAAATGTTATCAGTTACATGTCCATTTACAGATGAGTGGATGACAGAAATGTGGAACAAACATACAATGGAATATTATTCAACTGTAAGGACAAATGAAATTTTGAAGTTTGCGGTAAAGGGTTGGAGATAGAAAATGTTACATTAAGTGACATAATGCTCAGAAAAAAATGAATAGCACATGTTCTCTCTCATTCTAGCTTGTAATATGTTTATTTATGTAGGGATAAAGGGGAGTAGAGGCCAAGAAACTAGAAGGCTGCACTTAAATGCCAAAAATATCTTTAAGGGCTGGAGAGATGGCCTAGCGTTTAAGAACGCCGACTGCTCTTGCAGAGGAACTGGGTTCTATCCCCAGCACCCACATGGCGGCTGAAAACCATCTTTAACTCCAGTTACAGGGGCATCCGACGCCCTCTTCTGACCTCTGTGGCATTGCACGACACGGGTGCACAAACCTGCCTGCAGACAGTACATTCATACACATATGAAAATAAAATTTAAAAAAAAAGCGTCTTTAAGTGAGAGAGGTTGACAGGGTAACAGAATGACAGAACTCAGGAGACATGATAAAGGAGTGGGGATTAGTAGGGACTGAAGGGTACATCATGGGACAGAGGGGCATAAAGAGGGGGGACTGCATCAGAACTGAGGAATTACAGAGATATTTCATGTCATTATTTCCTTAATACTGTATTTGCATATTTATAATGTATTACTATAAATAGCTGAAATGAACACAGATTATTGATTTTACTCTTATCTATTTGAGATATTATATCATAATACAACATCAACTAATATATTGCCATGTATCATCTAAAATTAAACGTCTTTTTTAATAAAGTCCCAAGCAATCTTAGTGGCCAAATTTGCAAGCTCAGTTCTCTAAAGAATTATTATTTTTATCAAGTACATTGATTTAACCAATTCTTCTATGAGTTCTGAAATGAAACATCTTATTGAATCCATTTGGAAATTTTTGAAGGTGGATATTAATTCTGTACACTTCGTTGTTTTATAAATATAAAATAACGAGACTTCTCATTTTAAATTATCATAGTATGTTGACATCCAAAATAATTTTGTGACATAACTTCTCTCTCTCTCTCTCTCTCTCTCTCTCTCTCTCTCTCTCTCTCTCTCTTTCTCTCTTGCTCTGTACCTTTCTCTTTCTCGGTTTAAGCTAGTCTGTAGTTTAATATAATGTACCTTAACTTCCCACGTTCTGGGAATATAGATGTGGGCCACCAAACTGAATTCTAAACTCTGTTCTTTCTAGATTTTCTGTATATTGTGCATCAAAAGTAAGCCTTATTTTTTAGTTAAACTTTCCCCATACTTTTTTTTTTAAGACATGGTCTCCCTGTAGCCTCAGTTGGCCTGGAACTCACTATGTAGATCACCCTGGCCTTGATCTCACAGGTATCTGCCTGCCTTGTGCTAGGATTACAGGCATGTGCCACCGCACAGATCCTATACTTATTTTGGGGTTTAAAATTTTGTTTTGAGAATTTCATTCATGAGTATTGTATTTGCATCATTGTCACCTCTCCAAATACTTGTCAGCTCCTCCCATGCCTCCCAACTCCTTTTCAATTTCTTTTCCTCTTCTTGGTTTATAATATTTGTTATATATACATATAGATAAATGATAGATTGATATAGATAGATAATAGATGTATCTATAATATAAATATATATGCATATAATTATATATATAAATGCACTAAGTCCATTTACTAGTGCTCATGAACATGTGTAGGGCTGACCATTTGAGATTAGATGACCTCTCTGGCAGCTAGTCACTGAAGAAAACAGATTCTTCCTCCTCAGCATCCATTGATTTCCTGTAGCTGTTCATCTAACAGTGGAGCCATGTGAAATTTCCCCCATCCACAGTGGCATGTCCCTGGTTTTGTCACAGTTCAGGTCTTGTTAGGCTACTATACTGTGGGAACTTCTCTTACTATAAGCAGGTACAGTGCAGTCCTGCTAAGGGAAGGGGAGCACAGTGGCCACCTGTGGTCATTGTATGGATTTGACCCCTTCAGCACAGAGGTCAGTTGGTTACTTTCATAGCCCAGCATAAGAGGTGCATCCAACCCAGGTCCATGCTTTCCAACCTGTCCAAAGACTGCTGGTCTGTGGACAGGAATTTCAAGCTGATGGCCCATTTTCGGCCTACACCCTCTCACAATTCACTTCACAGTTGGTGACCTGATAGGTCTCCTCCTCCCCACACTAACTTACAGGTTGGTAGTCTGATGGATCGCCATCCAACCCACTGGCCACTGGCCAGACACTCAAAATCCAGGCCTGCTTTGGCTTGTATGCACACAAAAATAACGGGCGAGTATTCTGTGTAATGATGGTAGTGAAGAATTTGCTTTATTGCCTTCTGCAATCCACTTTTAAAATTTTTTTTAAATTTTATTTATTTTTGTATGTGTATGAATGTACTGTCTGCATGTAGGTTTGTGCACCCCTGTCATGCAATGCCACAGAGGTCAGAAGAGGGTCTCGGATTCCCCTGGAACTGGAGTTCAGCTGGAATTGGAGTTACAGACGGTTCTCAGCCGCCATGTGGGTGCTGGGGATCAAACCCGGGTCCTCCACAAGAGCAGTCGGTGTTCTTAACGTCTAGGCTATCTCGCCAGTCCTGCAACTCACTTTTATAAGCAAAATGACATCAGCTCCCAGAACAAACCTCAGACTCCCAGTTCTTTCTAGATTTTCTGTATATTTTACATCAAGAGTAAGCCTTATTTTTCAGTTAAACTTTTCCCATGCTTTTTTTTTTAAACATGGTTTCCCTGTAGCCTCAGCTGCTCTGCCTAGCATCATGTGCTTAGGCAATGTTGCTTGGTCCCTCTGGCGGGGTCAGAGGAGTCCCATGACTCCCACATGGTGCCCTGAGGGTCGCTGGCTGAGAACTAGCCTCTAATTCAAACTGGATCTTTCCAAGCTATTCCATAAGGATTTTCTGGGGGCAGTTACCCTATCATGTCTCTAATACGCTATCTAGAATCAGGTGGCCAGTTCTACTGCCTCTTACAATCTTTCTTTTGGATCTTCTGTGCTGCTCTCCAAGCCTTAAGTGTAGCACTTTCATTGTAGATGTATCAATTAGCACTGGGTATCCCACCGTCACTTATTCTCTGAATTTTGACTAGTTGTGGATTTTTGTATTTTTCTTTATCCTTTTTCAAACAAAAAGCTTCTTTGATAAGTGGTAAGAGCTATATTTGTCTGTGAACATAAGGATATATATTTATATGATAGTAAGAAATTATATTGGTATAAGAAAGTGACAGTGGTAGGTTTTTCTCTAGGGTATGATGTCTCCAGCCATGGGTATTTGGGGTATTTCACTACGTTACAACATCCTGCATGGATTTTCTTCTTTTGACAAGCCTTAAGTACAAATAGAGAGGTGTTGATTACTCCCAGGGAAAAAAAAGTGCCACAATTGCACCAATAGAGATATTTTGCTGTGCTGGTCATTTTGGTAGTTCTTAGAATTTATAGCTGAGTAGGCTCATTGGAATCTTGCATAGTAAACTTCTGATACTAAGAGAGTTCAAAGAAACTAAAAGTAGATCTATCATATGACTTAGCTATACCACTCATTGGCATATATATCAAAGAATTGATAATCAGCTACAGAGTTACTAACTCAGCCAGCTTTATTGCTGCTCTTTTTACAATAGCTAGAAAATGGACACAACCTAAATTTCTCAGCTGCTGACTTGATAATGAAAATGTGGTTCATTTACATAATGCCATTCTATTCAGCTGGAAAAATGAAATCATGAAATTTGCAAGTAAATAAATGGAACTGGAAACTGTTACACTGAATTAGGTAACCCAAACTCGGGAAGCAAGCAATACCTGTTCTCTCTCATTTGTGGCTCATAGTTCTGAATCTTTAGACTTGAGTATATATTGTAAAGGAACCCCAGAGCCAGGAAAGCAGTCAGGAACCATGGGAGGTAAAGGACAGGAAGGAGCTCCAGAGAGAGAAGAACACAAGCACTATCAAGGAGGAAGTCCAGAAAATACCTGACACTTTAAGTGAGGAGGTCAGGAAAGGTTAGAAAGATGGAGAACAAGGAGCATGAGTTAATACTTAGTTGGTCTGAAAAACCACAGAACCACATATATTTACTTAAGCCTACTGAAAAATGTATATATAATATATGTGAGTAGATGTGTATAGCAGAAGTCTATATAGTAAAAAACAAAAACAAAAAAATAACAGTACCAGGCAAGGGAGATCTTCGAATGTGTTTAGGGTCGTCCGAGAGACTACCAATGTAATAGAGGCTTTTGCCCTTGGTTCTCTCCAAGAACTTGAAACTAAGGGCCTTATTGTTAAATACATAAAATACTTTGAACACTGACTTGGGCGAATGAGCTGGAACTGAATTTTGTAGCTAGAAAATAGCCCAAGTGTCATGTTTTAAATATAATAATTTAGTTACCAAGGTGTTTTATATAGGTATCAGTAATGAATACTGTTTGAATAAAGTTTTCCAGTTATTACATGAAAATAATACAGATGTTCTTGACACAAGCATTCAAATAGAGTCAATGCATCGGCACCAACTATATCAGTGTTCTTGAGATCTGTGATTTATAAATAAATAGTGTATATATTATGTCTACTCCAAAGAAGTAGTAATATTCTGTATAATGTAAAATGGAAAACTTTGTCAAATGATAAAAAGATTATTTTAAATTAAAGTTTCACTTCCTCAATTGAACTAAAGAAAGTCGAACTGCTTAACTAGCCACGTATGGCTCCTGGTTATTTATGACACATGACACATTATAGATATCTAAATCATATGAATGTACATGTTTCATACTACAAATTTGTGATCTCCCACTATATAATGTTTGATATCTATCAATAGAAGATGTAGGAGTTTTCATCTATTGAGTTTATTAAAAAAAAAAGAAGATGCAGAAGTTGATGACGGCTTCAGACCAAGACAGAAAGCTTGACTTTTTTTTTGGCCAAATTAATCCTTTGATTGTCACACACATACACACACACACACACACACACACACACACACACACAAAACCAACCAAACAAACAAAACAACAAAAACAAAACTTGCTGAGTCCATTTAGTGTTGCTGGTAACTGCATGAATTTATGGTTGAGCATTTAATATTGCATAAACTATCAGGGAGCTTGTCCTTGGAAAATAACTGATTCTCCTCTCATCAGTTTTTGATTGTTTGTAGCTATACATCTAGGAATAGTCCCTTATGAAATTTCTCCAAAGCACTTTGGCCTGTCATCTGGTGTTGTCTTTATGGAGTTCCTGTTTAGGCAACTGGGTTGCAGAGATTTGATGGTTCCAGTATTTCCATCAAGTCTAAGCAACACAGTCTAGAAGAAGGCCTTCTGGTCTTGTGGCTCTTACAGTCTTCCCACACTCTCTTCCTTTATGTTATTTGAACCTTATGTGGAGGGGTGGAATTTAGATGTATCAGTTGGGGCTGAGTACCCTATGGTCATTTATTCTTTGGAATTTAACCAGGTATGGTTCTCTGTAAAGAGATGCTCCTTGCTGAGGGTTGAAGTCTATGCTTATTGGTGGATATGTTCATAATTAGGAATTATTTTGGTTTAAATAAATGGCAGTAGAATATTCTCCTCTAGGGTCCATGACCTTTCCAGAAACTAGTATTTGATTAGGTTTACAATGCCACCTATGAATTCTCTTCTATTTAGTAGGTCCACTCAAACAGCTGTTGGTTACTTTAAAGATAAAAATGCCACCAGTGAACCATTAGTGATATTTTTCTAGGCCATTCACTGTTGTGATTTGAAAGCCTGAAAGTTGGGTAAGATGTTAAAGGATCAGGCTCATAACTCAAAATATTAACAGTAAGCATTATCAATGACATTTATATATAATATGTGTTATTTTGAGGATGTGAATAAATGGCAATCTTTTCAGAATTCCCAAATTTAAAAGCTTAATTTGAAGACTTTAATTGTAACAAGGAAAAAGCTATTCACAAAAACCAATTTGGGCACTGGAGAGACAATTCACTTCCCATGAAGACATTACAGCCTGAGTTCAGAACCACAGTAGTGCTGTGAAAGCCTGGTGTAGTGGTAAGTGGCTACAGTCCCAGAGCATGGTGAGCAAATCAGTGAATTCCAGGCTCAATAAGAGGCTGTCTCAAAAATAAGGTCAAGGAGTGATTGAGGAGGACCCTTGGAGTTTTTACAGGCATATAAACACACATAAATAATTTGATTGGATAGTCTAAGTAATCTAATGACTTGATTCATAAATATTTTTGAAATAATGTAAGAAGTCTCATTATCACTTTAAATCTTGAATATATACCTTTACTGAAGGTTAAGAAGGTAATATTCTATATCATATTTTAATATCATCCAAATGTAAATCTAATGACATTGCCATTAGTTTTGTTTGACTGAAAATTTTGGATTAGATGGAATTTTCTTTTTTTTTTTTGGAAATGAAGACTTTATTACTTCAGCTGTTGGTGTCTCCCAAAGGAATGTTATTAAACTACAGATTGCTTTTCGACCACATTTCATCAAAATACAAAATTCTGAAGTTGAGAAAGAAAATGTGACAAGATCTAAGACCAGAAAATTATAAACAGAAAATTTAAGAACAAAGAAAGTGTGACAGATATTTCTTTCCTTGTTTTTGAAACTATAAGAATGTTTAATGTTAAAATTTATATTCAAATGTAGTGACCAAGAAATCAGAGACTAAATGTTGAAATTATACAGTTTTATAATTTTCTCTCTTTTTTCTTGATCCACAGGGAAAAATTCACAACTTGATGCTTTGAGGTAGCTCCTTCGTTATTTTCTTTGGTTTCAATTTCCTTGGGTAACAGTGGGCCAATTTTCAGGAGCAATCCTTCACTGGTTGCACTACGGAGGAAAGCGCGTACCACAAAGGGACCCAGATTCAGCGGTCTGTGCCTAGAGACTTCATTAAGTACTGCTTGCAGGTTGGCAGCTATCTGGTCACTTGGCATATCCAATATTGCTCTTTTGGTGCTGAGGAAGTTCTGCCTTTCTTCATCTACCATAATTTCATGTCCAGCTTTAAATAATTCAAGCATTTTGGGGATATCATGGCCAATGGAATTTCTAGTATGCTTTGGAAACCTTTTTTTCAGTTTCTTCCTTAATGGATTAAGTTCAGGCCTTATTTCTTGAACAGCTACATAAAAGTCTACAACAATTTCATCAGTTAAAATTTTCTGAATCAAGTCAGCTCCTCCGGCAAATGCAGCTCCATTTTCTTCTGCTATTTTAATATCTGATGCATTTGTGGTAAATACAACAACTTTGTTGACTTCTGAAGTGAAAGGATATGGAAAATTAATAACACTGGCAAATGGTTCCACTTTTTTTCTTTTTCTTCAATGCCATATCTAGTGTTAAATCAAGATAAACATCTTGCTTTGGATCTGTAAAATCCAGAACTTGGTATTTCTTAATTAACTCAATAGTTTTCTCCACATCATAGATCCATCTGGGGTATAAGTGTTTTAAATAGACATCATCCTCGGGCTCATTTTCCATGTAGGTTGTGTGACTTTATTTTTTCTATTTCATCATCTAGTTTTTCACTTGATGTCTTTTCTTTGGCATCTTTTTTAAATTTTCCTTGCAGACTTTGCAGCAGCAGCAGCAAAATGTCTATTGGGCAACAGAATGTTTACAGAACAAGTGTAAAGAGATGTCTGATGGCCCACCATGGAAAGACTGTACCTTTGATGCTGCGCCAAGACCAATGAGATTTGTTTCTTCTTTTGTAAAATGGGGTGAGGCAGTTACCTCCACTTAAAGACATAACTTAATTAAATAATTTTTATAAACACTGTGCTTTAAAAAAAAGCACTGTAACAAAAATACGCTGTTCTTCTAACAAGCTGGACTTGACATGTTACTGAAAAAGAACTACTGCAGAACTCGCCTCCAGATAATAAACGTGATCGATTAGATGGAATTTTCAAGCCCATATTCTGGTCTTGAAAGAAAGTTTTTAATAGGTGGCTAAATATTTTTTTTTTCTTTTTGTGTTATTGACTTTTTCCTAAAAATTTTGAACACCCTCTTGAAACTTTTATAGATAGATTTATAAGCCCAAAACTCAGGGACATTTTACACACTTATTTAGGACAGTATGGGGTGATTCTGCATGAATTATGCCTCTGTTGCCCAATAAAAATGTAATACAGTAAACCAGTATTATTAGTTGGGTTATTGAATTCTTATTGCTTGACTACTATATTGATTGCAGCCTGACAAAGATGTAAAACAAAGTCTGTCAAAATACATGCTGAAATTAAGCTTAAAGTAAAACTTATACATTGTGTATGAGCTTCCATCACTGCTATAATTTTATGATAAAGTATCCCATGATAAATATTTTCACACTCCTCTATCTCTTAATATTTTCCTTTGAAAAGCCACCAGCAGCTCCAGGAAGTCATTGGCCATGATTAATGACAGGAGCATTGACCTTTGTGTTACAGTGTTGTATTGCTACTAGGAGATTTCAAGGTTACTATTTCCTTCTGAAAAGTTCAATGGAAGTTAAATATTCATAAAACATGACCTGACTTTACAATGGGTGATATACTTGTTGTTTTATGAGGGATCTTTCAATGAAAAGAAATGCTAAGAAATCTTCACTCTAAGTACTTGGCATCCAAACCAACTCTAGATCCTACTGGAACACCTTAAAGAGTGAAGAAAATAAGTTGATATTGTTCAAGTGTTCCTTATTTTAGAATGAAATATTCTCTTTACTTAAATTATCAATAAAAGGGCTGGAGAGATGGCCTAACAGTTAAGAGCGCTGACTGCTCTTGCAGAGGACCCGGGTTTGATCCTCAGCACCCGCATGGTGGCTGAGGACCGTCTTTGACTCCAGTACCAGGGGAATCTGACACCCTCTTCTGACCTCCGTGGTTTGTGCACGACACAGGTGCACAAACCTACATGCAGACAGTACATTCATACACATACAAGAATAAATAAAAATTTTTAAAATATTCTTAAAAAATTATCAATAAAAGCCAGAAGTCCTTGGACTTTTGTGTATCAGTGTGATATGTGCCCATAAAAGCCAAGCCATAGTGAATAAATTGTCATTTTTTGAAAGTCTTTGATTACAGCCCAAGCTTAATAATGAAATTTTGTCACAGTTAAAGTTGTTAGATCAGGAATACTTTGTTCTTGGGTTTTTGTAAAGAGCTGTTTGATAATTGCTAAGGAATAGGAACAAAGAAAGTTTCACCAAATATAAAACTGACTAACCAAGGTAGAACGTTAGGAAGAAGAAAAAGAACAAAAGATGGAGAGAGGGATTGAAGAGAGGAAGATATACTTCCTCTATAGGAAGGGAAGGGCTAAAGACTAAAATGTACTTTAAAATGGAATTTTCCTTAATATTTATACAAGTAAAGTATTTTATATATCAAAATATGAAAGGTGTTGTATCTTCTTTCTAATCCTTGTTTAATTGGTAACAACACATTTAAAATAATAGTTTATAACCAAATAGTTCTACATGTATCCAGCTATTAATAATATTACATAGTCACAAAAATTGTAAGAAAATTTCTTGAGTCTTCAGGGACACCAAGACAACAGTCAGCAGCCTCCTTGGCTTCTGCCACAGGCCCGATAAGAACCAGCCCACCCGGCTGGGAACCAAGATCCATAGGGACACTGTGGCAGCAGTCAGGGTCTCCTTGGATTCTACCTCAGGCTGGATAAGAGCAAGCCCACCTTGCTGGGAATCCGGATATTTAGGGACACTGAGCCCACAGCCAGGTTGCTGGTGTGGGGACCAAATCAGACCCTCCCCCAGTCAAACTAGAAGAACAGGCCTACATATCAAGGAAGAAACACTTGAATTTCACATCAGATTACAAACGAAAGGAATCAAATCCACATGCCAAAAGCACAGAGAAAAATCAACAACATGGGAAAAGCAAATAAGAAATCCCCACCAATTTCTATCAGTCTTTTTTAAAAATTTTATTTATTTTTGTATGTGTATGAATGTACTGTCTGCATGTAAGTTTGTGCACCCCTGTCGTGCAATGTCGCGGAGGTCAGAAGAGGGTCTCGGATTCCCCTGGAACTGGAGTTCTCCTGGAATTGGAGTTACAGATGGCTCTTAGCTGTCATGTGGCTGCTGGGGATCGAACCTGGGTCCTCTGCAAGAGCAGTTGGTGCTCTTAACAGCTACGCTATCTCTCCAGGATTCCACCAATGAGATCTCTCTGGAGTAACCCAGGACACAGATCTTAAAAGAACAATCATAATTATACTCAAAGAAATCAATGACCTAAAGGGATAGAATGACCAACTCTCTAAGGAAATAGAAATGCTGAAAAAAAAAATCTCAGGCTGAAATGAAAAAGGAAACTGAAAAACTAAAAAGAGAGAATAGCCAACTCCAGAAGAAAATGGAAATACTAAATGAATCTCAGGCTGAAATGAAAAAAGAAGGCGAACACTCATCCAGTCAACAGAAAATGGCAAGAGAAAGCCTCAATAACAGAATGAACAAAACAGAAAAATAGAGCATCTATCCTAGAAGATAATGTGGAAGAACTGAAGAGCTCAAGCAATGACTATGAAAAAAACAAAACAAGACAAAACAAAACACAAGAGTGGAATAACCAGGAAATGTGGAACACCATGAAGCAACCAAACCTCCATCCACATCATAGCTATAGAGGAATGAGAAGAATCTCAGGATAATGGTGAGGACCAGATCTTAAACAGAATTATAGAAAAAAAATTCCCAAACTGAAAAAAAGACAAACCCATACAAATACAAGAAGCACATAGAATACCAAATAAACAATAGAAAAGAAACTCTCCACACCATATCATAATCAAAATGCTAGATACTCAAAAAAAGACAGAATACTGAAAGCCACAAGAGATAAACAAGTTACATATAAAGGAAAACCCATCAGAATTACAACTGACTTTTCAATGCAAATGGTGAAAGCCAGAAGAGCTTGGACTGAAGTATTTCCAGTACTAAATGCCTACAGATGCCAACCCAGGTTACTCTACTCAGCAAAAATGTAAATTATAATTAAAGGAGAAAGGAAACTATTCCATGATGTAAACAAGATGAAAGGATACCCTCCAGAAAATATTCAAAGAAATTCAGAGGAAAAAAGAAAGGAGCAGCTATCCCCAAGCAGCAAGAGAGAGTAATTATGAAAGTAGAAACCCGGAAAAGCAAACAGACCAAAAATGCAAACAGAAAATAAACTGAAGGGAAGCAGCATACATCTCTTAATATTAACCCTAAATATTAATGGTCTAAACTCCCCAATCAAGTGACACAGACTGGGAGAATGGATTAAGAAACTAAATCCATCTTTCTTCTTTCTATAAGAAACACACCTCACATTCAAGGACAAGCACCATCTTAAGGTGAAAGGATGAAAAAAAAATATTTCAAGCAAATGGTACCAAAAAAAAGTAGGAGTTGCTATTTTAATATCGGACAAATATATTTCAAAATAAAACTAATCAGAAGAGATGAAGAGGGTCACTACATTCTTATCAAAGGATCAATCAACCATGAAGATCTCACAAACATAAATGTATATTCACCAAATACTGGTGCACCAAACTTCATAAACACAATCCTGAAGGACTTCAAGGCACAGATCAGTCCCAGCACACTAATAGTGGGAAACTTCAATAACCCCTTGAGCCCACTGGACAGGTCAAATGGACAAAGAATAAACAGAGAGACATCTGAACTGAACAATACGATACAACAAATGGACCTCACAGACATCTACTGAATATTCCACCAAAACACCAAAGAATATAATTTCTACTCAGCACTCAATGGAACATTCTCCAAAATTGATCATATACTGTGACATAGAGCAAGCCTCAGCAAATATAAAAAAAGAAATAATTTCATGCATCTTATCAGACCATGGTGCAATAATGCTTAATATCGAGACCAGAAAGAGCCCTTATAGCTACAAGACCACATGGGCATTAAACAACTCACTACTGAATAACGAATGGGTGAAAGGAGAAATAAAGAAAAGCTTTCCTTGCACTAAATGAAAGGGATGATACAACATAGTAAAACTTATGGGATACCATAAAAGCAGTCCTGAGAGGGAAATTCATAGCCTTAATTGCCTACATTAAGAAAACAGAAAGATATGTGTGTGTGTGTGTGTTTGTGTGTGTGTAAAAAAAGAAAAAGAAAACAGAAAGAGCACAAATAAATGACTTTTGACAAATGATATCCCTCATTTGTGGATGCTAGCACCAAATGCCTAGTTGAAAGGCAAGCTGAACAACATTAATGTTATACTTCTTTTTATCTGAAAACAACTGTGCTGTTATAATGTGAATCCCTTAATGGTCTCTAGAATTAAATTACCACTTATTTTCAGACTTTGTAATTGTGGTATATGGGTGGAGGGTATGTATTCATATTTTAGAGTAATATAAAATTAAAGGGAAAAATGTGAATCCTCCAAAATGAAAATTTTTTTATTTTTCTTTAAATTTAACCTAGTACCAAGCCTTGTAAATAATTCAGTCATATCAAATAAGCACAGGTGTTTTCACAATATTATGGTAAATTTATATCTTAAGTAATATATTCAATACAACAAAAACTTTATGCACCTATATTATAGAATTTGAACACAAAAGATGAAAAAATAGTGCTCTTGTCTTTAAAAGATGCTCTAAGAAAAAATTCCACATGTATACACTGTGTAGCAGCAATTACAAAGTATATTCTTATTACAAATTCTTAGTCATACAATGAGTTCAAATGGAAGCACAGAGGAAGAAGAAATCAAAAATAATTGTTCAATGAAATAAAGACCTCATGCATAGATGGTCACTTACTGCAGTCACTAAACTAAACAGAATGGGAAAGACTATTTACAATAGTATATAATAGGTATGTTATATTTTATTTATTTATGTATTTATTTATTCCTTTAGATGTCTGTATACCAAATGGATAATACCGGCAAAGAATGTGGCATGACAGGTGATTTGAAAGTTTTAGCAGAATTCTATGCATTTGATCTTTCTATCTTTAATCAATTAGAAAGCACTGAGGATTCTGAGCACTCAGTTCTATATGTAAAGTCATGCAATAATGTAGAAATTTGTATGAATTTACATGCTTCTCCAAAGAAGACATTGCATAAGTCTGTGGATGGTTAAATTATATTTGCACATTAATACTCAGTATTATTCATAATAAGCAAACATGTGAATCTCATTTTTCTAATGTGCATGAGGACTAAGGAAAAATTTAACACAAATAGATTTGTATTAAAGAAAAGATTTGCATAGTGGAGAAGAATCTTATCTAAAGAATGAAGTATGAGATAGTCCATAGTACATGGTAGTCATACTTATAATAAGGAACATATATCATTTAAAATTAGAGATAGTTTTATTTTTAATCTTTTTCATTACATTAAAAGTAATTCCAGGTAGGAAAAGGGAAAGAGGAAACTTGAGACTCAAGTAGGAGACAGGTATTACAAGGTAGAAATGGATAGAAAGAGAGTATTTAAATGGGAAGAGAGGGAAGGCTCCAGAAGGAAATTTGGGGATAAAGGAAAATATGGAGCTCAAGAGAGACAGAACCATAGGACACTAGGATTATCAAGGAAAAATTGGGAAAAATGGGTACACTTAAATGGGGAACACATGGAGAAAGGGTTAGACGGAGCAGGGGAAAGGAGAGATAAAAA
The DNA here is from genome assembly GCA_009823505.1 of Rhizomys pruinosus. Taxonomy (NCBI): domain Eukaryota; kingdom Metazoa; phylum Chordata; class Mammalia; order Rodentia; family Spalacidae; genus Rhizomys; species Rhizomys pruinosus. The sequence goes on from VZQC01004118.1 coordinate 852,455, forward strand.
ATTACTTAGCTAGTGTAAAAAGCTGAGAGAATCATATTAGTCTAACAATCTAATGACATATTACACAGAAACTATCTCTACGTGAACCCATGCACATGGTTGAAGGATACATAACAAGAAGCAGTGCCAGAAAGGAAAAACCTTCCCTTTACCTGCTGGGCAGCACAGTCCAAGAGACTCTCAAAATTTCCCAGGGTATTGCCACATCCCTGATTGTCTCCAAGAACTTTCTGAAGACAGAGCCTACATAGGAGACCAGATTTAGAAAATGTGAGCTAGAATTGACCTGGAAGCTAACACCCCTAAAGGCTACTCTTATAGCTTTGGAGAGCACTACTCAAGCTACAAAGGGAGAACCTAAATGGATGGTCCAACACCAGCTTTAACACCAAAATTCCACAGCAGTGTCTGGCGTATCATAAGATATTGGTGCAGTAGTGTCACTTTTATCTTGGGAACAATTAGTGGCTAACTAATTGGACTTAAAGTCCACTTAAAGATAGAATGAACCTCAGGTACTGCAAATAGCCAAATACACATGGCTAGAGAGGTCGTAGATCTTAGAGAACTTCCCAAAGCTGTCACTTCCCTAGGCTAATGTTACTAGTAAGTACAAAATAGGTATCCTTATATTCTTTTGTACCAGATAAAGACTATTACAGAGTATCACAACTGGTCACACATAGACCTTGTGAACAAGCCTAAGAGTACATCTACAATGCAACTTCTACATAAGGTTCAAGCAACATACAACAATGGGCCAAGAGGACACTGATTAAACTCCTAACTCTCATTAAGGAAGTTCCCTCATGCAACAAGAGGCCAGGAACTCAAAAGGTCATAAATGGCCAAACTGGAGAATAGGAGTCTGCAGAGGGTATATCCATGGACAGGATTCTTACATTAAGCTTCATTCACGCAGCAGTCAGGTACCATTGAAAAAGAGGGGGCAGAAAGATTGTAAGAGCCAGGGAGGTGATACATGACCATACGTTAATAGAATCCTATGAGTTCCTCAGGCCCTGAAAAGATGAACCTACAGCATTGGTGTCAGCATGCAGAAGACACATACAAATCAACTACACAAAAACCCAACATGGAACTGGGAAATAGGCAGCAGAATCCAACCTTAGCTGAAGAAATATTGGCTGCTGATTACTGTTGGAATAGGAAGAACAGAACTTCTTAAAGTGAGGGACTCTGGATAGGCTGACTAGAGTTTAGTGGATGATCTTTCACTGAGGAATGGCCAGGAAGACTAATTCAGCACAATAAGCCAAGTTATAGAATGCATGGATTCTAGTTGGGGGAGCTGTGGGTGGGTGCCAATGGAGAAGGGTGTATAAGCACAGAGCTTAGATCAGGGATTTCTGAGGACCACCTGAAGCATAGGTAGGAGCCAGGAGCTTCAGCCAGGCAGATTGTTAGGTTCGATTCAATCGTCTGTGGTTTGATTCAATCCTCTTGTGTGGCTGTGGGGATGGAGTTGTCCTCCTAGCTTGTATAAAAGGTGGGCCTGTTGACACTGTGAGTGCACAGAGCTTAGATGGGGGATTTCTCAGAACCACCTGAAGCACAGAGTACTGGGAGTGGGCTAAACAGGCATAACCCCCCCCCCACACACACACACACTGGGATTGCTAAGGGAACGTCCAAGTGGATTCTTTGGAGAACCTTCAGAGCAGAAAGGGAAGAGTGAGTTAGACTTCCAATAGAAAGCCTAAAACTTAGACAAGTCAACACTCCATATGCAAGGAGAAAAGGAGAAAAGCAAATCAATCAAACAAGCAATGAAGGCATCTGAAGGAGGCAAGCAAAGCAAGCCTTCAACACAGTGAATAGGTATTTGGGATTCAAATTGGAATACAGGCAAAGAGAAACCCAATGCCAAGGACACAAAGATGGGACAACATGGGAAAGGTGCAGGATAATTCCACACCAAGCTCTACCAACCTTGTGGAAGATTCCAATGGTGGGATCGCCCTGGGGATGGCCCAGGACACAGATATGAGAAATACAATTGTGAACATACTCAAAGAAATCAAAGACTATAAAGAACAAGTCAGAGAACTAAGGAGAAAGAATGAAAAACTCAAGAAGGACCTAGAGAGAGATAATAACAAACTCTGGAAGGAAGTGGAAACCCTGAAAAGATCCCATGTTGAAAAAGAAAAGGAAGCCAACCAGCAAAGCAAAAAGCTACAGGAAGAGATTGAGAAGCCCCAAAAGGAAGTGGAAATACTAAAGAAATCAGAAGAGGAAATGAAAAAGGAAATCAAACACTCATTCAATCAGGAGGAAAGAAATGGAAAAAGCCTGAGAAGCAGAATGGAGGAAGCAGAACAAAGAATATCAGACCTAGAATATAACACAGAACAACTAAAAACCTCAAGTAAAGATTATGAAAAATTTAAAAATACACAAAAGTGGAACAACCAGCAACTGTGTGACACTATGAAAAGATCAAACCTCTGCATCATAGGAATAGAGGAAGGAGAAGAAGCCCAAGAGAATGGTATTGATCAGATCTTCAACAGAATAATAGATGAAAATTTCCCCAAACTAAAAAAAGAAAAACCAATACAAATACAAGAAGCACATAGAACTCCAAACAGACAAGATCAGAAAAGAAACTCTCCATGCCATATCATAGTTAAAACACTAGACACCCAAAACAAAGACAAAATTCTGAAAGCCACAAAAAAACCCCAACAAGTTACATATAAGAGGAAACCTATCAGAATTACAACTGACTTCTCAGTACGAACTATGAAAGCAAGAAGAATGTGGAGCAAAGCATTCCCAGTGTTAAAGGACTATAGATGCAAACCCAGTGACTATACCAAGCAAAAATGTCGATTATCTTTGAAGGAGAGAGAAAATTCTTCCATGACATAAACAAGATGAAAGAATACATGTCCAGGAAACCAACCCTTTAGAGAATAGTTAAAGCAATTCAAAGGACAGAAGAAAGGAGCAACTATCCCCAGGCACCTAGAAAGAGAAATTAATAGAAGCATAACTGCAGAAGTAGAAACCTAGACCAAAAGTGCAAATGGATAATAAGGTGAAAGGAAGCAACATAAACCTATCAGTCATAACCTTAAATATTAATGGACTAAACTCCCCAATCAAAAGACATAGACCAAGAGACTGGATAGGAAACAGAACCCATCGATATGATGTCGACAAGAAACGAATCTTACCTTCAAGGATACGCACTACTTTAAAGTGAGGATGGGAAAAAAAAGTATTCCAAGCACATGTTACCAAAAAGAAAGCAGGTGTTGCTGTTTTAATGTCAGATAAAATAGACGTTAAAGTAAAAGAAATCAAAAGAGACAGAGAAGGCCATTACATTTTTATCAAAGGAACAATTTGCCATGAAGATTCACAATCATGAATATAAATGCACCAAACTCTGGTGCACCAAACTTTATAAAGACAATTCTCCAGGACCTCAAGACACAGATTAACCCCAGTACACTCATAGTAGGGGACTTCAGTACCCCACTGAGCACTTTAGACAGGTCAACAGGACAAAGAATAAACAGAGAGACATCTGAACTGAACTATAAACTACACCAAAGGGACCTCACAGTCATCTACCTGATATTCTACCATAACACCAGAGAATACACTTTCTACTCAGCACCCCACAGAATATTCTCCAAATTGACCACCTACTGGGACACAGAAGAAACCTCAACAAATACAAGAAGATTGAAATAATTTCATGCATTCTATCAGACCACAAGGCAATAAAGCTTATTATCAACACCAGGATAAGCCCAACTATCTATCTACAAGAATACACGGAGACTAAACAACACAATCCTGAAAAATGAATGGGTCAACAAGGAGTTAAAGAAATAAAAGAATTCCTGGAACTGAATGACAATGATAATACACCACAACAAAACCTATGAGATACTTGAAAAGCAGTCCTAAGAGATAAGTTTATATCCCTAGGTGCTTACATTAGAAAAACAGAAAGAGCACACATGAACGATCTAACACTGCAGCTAAGAACACTTGAGAGACAACAACAGATGAATCCCAAACCCAACAGACAGGAAGAAATAACAAAAAACAGAGCAGAAATCAATGAAATAGGATCTAAGAAAGCAATACAAAAAAATCAATGAAACCAAAAGTTGGTTCTTTGAAAGAATAAAAAAGATAGACAGACCTCTAGCCCAGTTAACCAAAAGAAAGAAGAAACAACTCCAAATCAATACAATCCGTGATGACAATGAAAAGGTCCAGATAATCATATGGGAATACTTCAAAAACCTATACTATATTAAGTTTTAGAAATCATTGGAATCACCAAAGCTCAACCAGGAAGAGATTGACAGCTTAAACAGACCCATAATATATGAAGAAATTGAAGATGTAATAAGAAACCTCCCAATTAAAAAAAGCCCAGGCCCAGATGGTTTCACAGCAGAATTCTATAAAACATTTCAAAGAGACTTACAACTATTATTACTCAAATTGTTTAGAAGGATATAAACAGAGGGAATTCTCCCAAATTCCTTCTATGAAGCCAGCATAACTCTATTACCAAAACCAGGCAAGGATACAACCAAAAAGGAGAACTATAGACTCATTTCCCTAATGAACACAGATGCCAAAATTCTAAACAGGATACTGGCAAATTGCAAACAGACCACATCAAGAAGATCATGACCAAGTTGGATTCATACCAGAGATGCAAGGATGGTTCAACATATGAAAATCAATATATATCACCAAGCATATAAATAGACTGAAAGACAAAAACCACAGGATCATTTCAATTGATGCAGAAAAAGCCTTTGACAAAATCCCAGAATCCCTTCATGCTTAAAGTCTTAGAGGGAATTGGATCGGAGGGATCATTCCTCAATGTAATCAAAGCCATATACAGGAAACCTACAGCCAATATCATCCTAAATGGGGAAATGACAGAAGCATTCCCTTTAAAGGTAGGAGCTCAGGAAGGCTGCCCCCTGTCACCACTCCTCTTCAATATAGTGCTTGAAAGACTTGCTAGGGCAATGAGGCAAGAAAAGGAAATTAAAGGAGTACTAATTGGAATAGCCAAAGTCAAGCTATCCCTTTTTACTGATGAGATGATCATATACTTAAGGGATGCTAAAAACTCTACCAGAAAACTCCTAGAAATGATTAAGAGCTTCAGTGAAGTGGAAGGATACAAAATTAACCTAGAAAAATCAGAAGCCTTTCTTTACACCAACAACAAACAACTGAAGAAGGAATACAAGGAGACCTTCCCACTCACAATAGCCTCAAAAACAATAAAATACCTAGGAACAAACCTAACCAAAGACACCAAAGATCTCCACAACAAATAATTTTAAACCCCTGAAGAAGGAAATTGAAGAAGACATCAGAAGATGGAACAACCTACCATGCTCATGGATTGGGAAAATTAATATATTAAAAATGTCCATTCTACCCAAACTCTTATATAGATTTAATGCAATCCCAATTAAAATCCCCAAGAGCTTCTTCACAGGCTTGGGAAAAAGTCCTTAATTTCATTTGGAAAAACAAAAGAACCCAAATAGCCAAAACAACCCTGAGTGAAAAGAGCAATACAGAGGGGAATCTCTATACCAGACTTCAAACTATACTACAGGGCTATTGTCATAAAAACAGCCTGCTACTGGCACAAAAGCAGACCTGTTGAACAATGGAACAAAACCGAAGACCCAAAATTGAGCGCATAAATTTCAGCCAGCTCATATTTGACAAGGGGAGCAAAAAGTCACAATGGAGGAAAGACAGCATCTTCAGCAAGTGGTGTTGGCAAAACTGGATCACCACTTATAGAAGAATGAAATTAAACCCCTACCTCTAACCCTGTACAAAAGTCAACTCCAGATGGATTAATGACCTCAATGTGAAACCCCAAACTCTGGAGACAATAGAAGAAGTAGTTGGCAGCATACTACAAGACATAGGCATAGGAAAAGACTTCCTAAATCAGACAGCAGCTGAGCAAGAATTAAGGTCAACAATTGACAAATGGGACCTCATTAAATTCAAAAGCTTCTGTACATCAAAAGAAACAATCAAGGAAGTGAAGAGAAAACCCATAGAGTGGGAGAAAACCTTCAACCCAGATACATCTGACAAAGAATTGATTGCCAGAATATATAAACTACTAATAAAAAACAAAGAAGAAAGAAAACAAATGACCCACTCAATAGATGGAGCAAAGAGCTGAACAGAGACTTCACAAGTGAGAATTTAGAGATGGCCGAGAAACATCTTAATAAGTGTTCAACATCACTAATAATTAAGGAAATGCAAATTAAAACCACTTTAAGATATCATCTTACTCCAATAAGACTGGCTAGGATCAAGAAAACAAATGATACCAAGTGCTGGAGAGGTTGTGGGGAAAGAAAAATACTCATTCACTTCTGGTGGGAATGTAAACTGGTACAGCCACTATGGAAAGTAGTATGGAGAACACTTGGAAGACTTGGAATGAACTTGCTACCTGACCCAGCCATACCACTTCTAAGTACATACCCACAAGACTCATCTTACAGCAGAGATACATGCACGGCCATATTTATTGCAGCTCTCTTCACAATAACAAGGAACTGGAACCAACCCAAGTGCCCCTCAACTGATGAGTGGATAGAAAAAAATATGGTACATCTACACAATGAAGTTCTATGCAGTGGTAAAGAAAGATGACATCATGAACTTTACAGGTAAATGGTTAGAGATAGAAGATATGCTAAGTGAAATAACACAGTCCCAGAAAAACAAAATCTCTCATCTGTGGATGCTAGCACCAATTACCTAATTGTATGGCAAACTGAGCAATGTCAATGTGATCTGAAAACAACTGTGTTCTAATATTGTAGAGTCCCTGAAAAAATAAACAAAGAAAAAAAATCTAACACCCCCCCCCAAAAAAAAAAGAAAACAAAGAATGTGTTCTGGGCTGGAGAGATGGCTCAACAGTTAAGAGCACCGACTGCTCTTGCAGAGGACCCGGGTTCAATTCCCAACAATGACGTTTAAGAACCATCTTTAACTCCAGTTCCAGGGGAATCCAACACCCTCTTCTGACCTGCGCAGTATTGCATGACACTGGTGCACCTACCTACATGCAGACAGTACACTCATACACATAAAATAATAAATAAAATTAAAAAAAAAGTTAAAAAAGAGTGTGTTCTAAGAATGTGCATGTATAAGAATGTGTGGTAGAGCATGCCTTTGGTCCCAGCACTCAGGAGGCAGAGGGAGGCGGATCTCTGAGTTCAAAGCCAGCCTGGTCTACATAGCAAGTTCCAAGACAGCTGGAGCTACAGGGGGACCTTGTCTCAAAAAGACCCCCCCAAAAAAGAATGTACTCTACCACTGGGACCCATCCTCTACCCCAAGAAGTCGGTTTTATTTTTTTTTTTTTTTTTTTTTTTTTTTTTTTTTTTTTACTCAGAGAAGAGCTAAAGTAATCAGGAAAGAAGAAAGCATTAATCAAGGTTAGTTTCTTTGGAAGACGGTCCAAACAAGAGAAAATTAACAGACAGGAAGCCCAGTCTCAAGAAAACAAAAAGAAAAATAAACATCAGGAAAAAGAAAAAGACTGTGAAATACACAAAAATTCAATTTTATTTTTTTGTTAAATGTATCCTATTCCGGATTCTGGAGGTATGACTTAGGAGTTTTGAGCACTTGTTGCTTTTCCAGAGGTCCCAAGTTTGGTTCCCAGAATCTACAGAGTAGTTCATCTGTAACTATGGTTCCAGAATGACCTGTCAATCAATTTTGGTCTCCATGGCCATTGCACACATGTGGTGTTCTTACCTACATGCAAGCAAAACATTCAAACACATAGAATAAAAGCAAATATTAAAAAACATAAAAATGAATACTTTCTAAAGATTAAAACGTGGGGGCTGGTTCAGTGGTTAAGACCACCGGCTGCTCTTGCAGAAGACCAGGGTTTGGTTCCCACCAACAACATGGTAGCCTACAACTGTCTACAATTCCAGTTCCAGGGGATCCAATGACATCTCTGACAACTGTGAGATTCCATGACACAGATGCTCTTATGTCACACAGGCAAAATACTTATACATATAAAAAATAAATTATATTTTAAAAATTAAAATGAAATTAAGCTATTCATGGCATTAAAATGCCTACATTGCTACTTTATATTTTTAATAATTAAAATAGCAATTTGTAAAGTAAACATGTATAGGAAATTAATTTTGATCTATGTATCATAGAAACATCAGGCTACAATAGATAATAAGCGTGGTATATATTGGACTGGAGCAGTGGCCTAGTGGTTAAGAGCACCAACTGCTCTTGAAGAGGACCCAGGTTCGATCCCCAGCACCCACATGGCGGCTGAGAACTGTCTGTAACTCCAATTCCAGGAGAACTCCAGTTCCAGGGGAATCCGACGCCCTCTTCTGACCTCAGTGGCATTGCACGACACGGGTGCACAGATCTACATGCAGACAGTACATTCATACACATAAAATAATTAATTAATTAATTAATTAATTTAAAAAATATTTATTAAAAAAGAGTAGTATATAAGTTGTCATGCTTGTTTATATACATATATATTATATATGATAAAATATACAAAAAAGCATTACAAAAGTAATAACAGCAAAGCTATTTATTTATTTATTTATTTAATTTATTTTTTAGATCCAGTGTCCCCCTGGACCCTCAACTGTCCTGGAACTTGCTACATAGACCAGTCTGGCCTTGAACTCACAGAGATCCTCCTGCCTCTGCTTTCCAGGGCTGGGATTAAAGGTGTGCACCACCACAACCAGCTTCTTTTATTTTTAAACTTGACTATACCATATCTATAACAGTGTAAGAAGTTTGAGAGATATGTAATGTATTTATTGAATGCTTATTAAATACTAGTGATACTTCAATAGATTCCACATATATTACACTACTTATTTGAAAGAAATTTCACATTTAGCTGACATTCAGTTCATATATTAAATTATTTACTTTAGCTTCCCACTACTGGCTTTTAGTAAATCATCAAGGGGTCACTTTTATGGTGTTATTTTCATATAACTTATATTAAAATAGAAAATAAACATAAATATTTATTGGAAACTATGATAAGATTGATAAGGATTTTCTGTGAGCATGTCATTTTTATTTAGAGCAGGATGAAAGAATCTCAGAATAAGTATTATAATCCTTAGCCAATATATGAAAGGTAGGTAGTGATAAACTTAGTAGGATATGTACAAAGGAAAGGCAGGAAAGCATGTTTGAATAGAATAGAAAATCCATTAGGAAATAGGTTGTATCTGACAATATACAATGGAACAAGAACATGATGCTTGGTATATAAAAGTCAAGGTAAAAATTGGCTAAGTTGAGGACAGAGAGATGAGGAATAAATCATTATTGAGATGTCTGTATGCTGTGTTGATAATTTGACCCAGACGTGAAGATTATGGATATCAGTTTCTAAGCTGACATTAGTCATTCTGGGAAGCTGGAATAGCAGGAGATTAAGAATGGCTCATGACATCAGCAATGGATTGTTCTACCAGGGGGATGTTGGCCAGGGGATCCAAGGCCCCACAGAAGGTAAGGGCTCCTTGCCCCTAAGTTGGGATACCTGCAGGAGGAGAGGCGATAAGACCCTGCTGCCGAAGACCTGACGTTAACATGGGAGGGATGTATTGAGACCGCACATGCAAGTGTACAGATGGCCTCTGGAATGCCAGAGAGTGTTACCAAAGGCCACTAAACCAATAAAGCAAATACGGGTCTCCCTGAGTCAAGCAAGACTCCACCGTCAGCACCAGCTACACCTCACCTGCCTGGAAATACTGTGCAGCAGAGGCAGCCATGTGCCTGTATATCCCAAATCTAATTGGCTATTGGCTCTCTCCTTGGAGGAATAACCCATGGCTGATGCCACAAGCTTACATCCTCTACAGGTTAGGAGATGTTATAAGCCACAGTAAGACCCTGTCATATTTAACAGGGGGGAAAATTGTAATTCATGGATTAACATATCCAAACATGTGTCTATGCTAAAGTAACCTACCATAACTATTAGTGCTGCTTAAATACCTATATATCTAATTGCTTGTTCTTCATTAGTAGGATCGAAAGGTTACTCCTGAACAAACTGTCAGCCCATGAAAGGAAACAGCCAGAATTGACCAGAATCCAAGTCACAGCTCCAGAGAGAGAGGACTATTTACTTCTCATCCACCTGTGCCCCTTTTCTAAGCCTAGGGAACAATCTGCGGAAGGGGGGTGGTAGAATGTAAACGCTGCGATTGGGGTGAACGGTGAAACTACAGCGATGTAGTCTGGACACTCATTTGATCAACTTGATGAACAAACAACCTGTCACCCCCCACTGAATGGTGGGACTGTGGGGGTTTGGGCACAACAGTCTGTAGATTGGTTTTGCACGAAGGATGCTTATACTCATGGATTATCACTTATAGCTAAAAAATGAAAAAAACAAACCTGAAAGATGCAGGACAGTTATGGCAGAATACATGATCTGGGATGGGGTGGGGGTGGGGGGGAAGGGAAAGGGAAATATGCCTGATCTGAATTGGAAAATGATGTACAAAATGCACAAACCATCAATAAAAATTAAATTAAAAAAAAAAGAATGGCTCATGAGAGAGAAGTATGGCTGCTGATGGGCAAGTTCAGTGTCCACATAAGAATGAAAAATAAAAATATTGACAAAGACATTGGATTTTCATAGTAAAGTTGAGAACTGAGCAGATATGGCTGTAGAGTAAATGTAGTTCACTCATTAAATGCATGATTTCATTAAACAGAGTGTTCAAGCACGGCACTCAAGAGTTTGGCTGGATATTTGAGTTGGGTTTTATTAATGCATACCAAGGTATGAAAGGGAGGTGAAGGCCTAGATTTTGAGCAATGATGTAGACATAGACTGAGTTTATTCATTGTATGTCAAATTACTTTTTTTCAGATACTAATTATGTATTAGAGGGTTTATTACTTAAGAAAGGGAATGAAGTGAGATACATAAATCTGTAGTTGTTACATAGCTAAGGGGACAGATAAAATAATGTAAATAATACATCTGACAGAGTGCAGAAATCACTAAAAATCCAGACCTTATTTTGGATCATATATATTTGGATAGTGGATAAAGAAAGAAAAATAGATGGAAAGAAATTGATAGCCTTGAAATTAGCAAATATGTTTGCATAGAATCCAAGAGGAGAAATTCAATTTCATTAGGAGTGAGTAGATATCAATACGCAAGGTTGTCCTGAGGTGAAGCCAACTAAAACTTAAATGCTTATTGCATTTGACACATCAAGAGATCTGAACAAAGCAGTCTGAACTGAAGAGAATGACCTTAGTTCCGAACACATGGACACAATGAGGATGCTGGTTACACTAACCTTTGAAATAAAACAAAACGTCATGAATGTAGGAAAGGGATTTATAAGGAGGAAGAGATCATCATGGGGGTCTGAGTGTGATGGAAGCTTGGGGAAGTTATAATAAGTGCACTGTAAATATGTGACATCATCAGAGAACAACTTCAGTAAACACAATTAATATAACAATTTCTGTGAAACCTCAAAAGGAGAAAAAGTTTAAACAATCAAGGAGGCAAAAAGTCATAAAGATGGAGGAGAAAATAGATTTAGCATCTCTAGGAAAGCATTTCCTAGTTATCACTGTGTAGGCTCTTGTTCCCGTGTGTTTACTGATGAATCAGTTAGGTTAGTTAGCTGCTTGCCTGGTTTATAAGAGTATTTAAAATTGACAATTTTTTTTTACTTTCATCTGAAGTATATTTCAATTGATGCAAAGGTCAAAAGGGTAAGTTATCTTTCAAGATATAAAGAGACACACAGCTTTAATTGTTCCAGTAGGAAAGGAGGAGAGGAAGAAAAATAATAATTCATGGTAAGCTATGGGGATCTTTAGATGTAATGGTAACCTCATGCTTTTTTAATATAATACTTTTATTGATGTCTTGTCTATTTCAGACTCATTTTTCAGTTCAATTTAGACATATTCCCCTTTCCCTTCCCCCACCCCACCCCAGATCATGCATTCTGCCATACATGTCCTGCATCTTTCTCTCAGTCTTTTTAAAGTTTTTCTCTGCAAAGGTTTATTGTTTGGGGCAGAATTTAACGACTTTATCAGTCCGTTCTTTGACCCAGTCCTTATATTGTTGTGGTTCCCTCCCAATTGTATTGCTCCAAAATATGCCTATATACATGTCATATATAAATGTCATATATGGGGCTGGAGAGATGGCTCAGCAGTTAAGAGCACTGACTGATCTTGCAGAGGACCTGGGTTCGAGTCCCAGCACCCACATGGCTGCTAAAAACAATATTTAGTGCCTGGTGTGGTGGTGCCTGCTGCTAATCCTAACACTTGGGAGGTGGAGGCAGGAAGATCTCTGTGAGTTCAAGGCCAGCCTGCTCTATAGAGTCAAAGCCACCTGGGATTAAAGGGAGACCTGTCTCAAACACACACACACACACACACACACACACACACACATGCACGCACGCACATGCACACACACACACACACACAAAATCATGGGTACTTGGCAGTACTTGTTTTACATCTTGTCAATTCCTTTGGACCCTCTCTGCCTCCATTCTCCCCATATATCACGTCTAGATACCCCAGGATTTTCAAGACGTAGTTACTACACCCAAAGTCAATCATATTTGGAGGAAAATTTTTCTTTCATTGAGTGTTGGAATGCTGAAGAGGATGGGAACTATGAGTGCATCAGGTAGGGCACCATGGGGTGAAAGATGGGACAGTACAGTGAGCAGAGGCAAGGCTGACTCTACTAACTCTGCCCAGAGTGTAAGCCCTATGAGCCGCAGCCCCTGGCTCTTCTTCCTTGTCTTGACATTTTTATCAGCCTGAAATATCTGAATAAGCCCAACATGAACGTAAGCCTCTGAAACTGGAAACCAAATCAGATTCCTTAAGTTGTTCATGTCAGGAATTTTGTCAGTCTGAACCAAATTAACTAATGATTTGATCATTTATAATTATGATCTTATTGCTACATAAAATTGTATGACTTATTCAGAAGTACTCAGAAGTGTGGAACAGGCCTATGAGGGTTTGGATTCCTAAGTATACAAGCAAATGAGGTTTTGCACAGAGCTTTAGAGTAAAAACTAGATAGGTCCTTGTAGGAAATTATCAGTCAGATTATACGGAAACATAAAAATATAAAGTAAATAAGTTAAAAGGCAGTCCAGGAAGGAAAATGACAAATCAAAACAAAACAAAACCACCACCACTACCAACAACAACAAATGGGGAGGTTTACTAGGAAACAGACGTCAAGCAAGACAAAGAAAAGATCCACACTAAAACACATGATGGATAGAGAGAGCAGTCAGAAACCACAAAGAGTGTAGTTGTGAATTCCACGCAATGCTTTTGAGAAAAGACTCGATACCATAAAAGACGTGACAAAAGAGATAAGGGATTCTATATTCTGGTAATGAGAAGGTTAAGAGTTTTGATTTAATGTAAGGTAGGTTGAAAGGTTGATGTAGAGAAAGGTTTTAGTCTACATGCTAAAATTGCCAAGTATTATAAAATGCGGATTTAAATGTTTTCAGAGATGGTAGGAGAGGTCAGATACAAATAGTGATGCATTAAATTGGCAAGATTCTTCTTAGCCAAAAGCAGTGGGAACTACAGCGACAACAAGGGTTATGAGAGCTCAGGGGACCAAAGATCTGTAACTACCCCAGAGGAGCCAGATGGAAGGGAAACTGCCTCATTTCTGGCTCTACATAGGTATCAGTTTTATGGCTTAGATTTTGGAGAATTGGGTGATGTATGTAATTTGATGGAATTAGCATAATTACTGAAGCTGCCTTTTGAAACTTTATTTCCTCCACAAATGGCATACCAATTGATAAGGTTTCACCTTTTCATTTTTATTCCTTACACTTTCAGTTAAATAAACACATATTATCTGTCTCACTTAGTCACAGTATAGAAAATTCCTTCACTCTTTGAAGTCCAAAATAATTTATTACTCTTTCTGATGGTTTTTCTATTCTCTAGGTTTTGATATTTTTGACATATACTTTCTTCAAATAATGTATTGCTTCTTGGCCTTTTGGCTAAGGTCAAGGGCAAATAATGTTTTCTATATTGTAGTTTATCACTTGAAATAACCTTCTTTCCGAAATTTTGAGCAAAGACACCATGGGCTAATAATATGCACTGTTGATTAAAAAATGTTTTTTAGGTACTGAGGAGATTGTTCAGTGATTAAAAGCATTGACTGCTCTTGCAGAGGACCCAGGTTTGGGTCCCATCACCCACATGGTAGCTAACTACCATCCATAAACTCCAGTTCCATGGAATCTGATACCCTCTTCTGTTAATCCATATGAATTGCACACATGGGTGCACTTATGTATATGCAAATGAAACACTAATATACATACATATATATATATATATATATATAATATAATTTCAAATGTAAAACTATGTTTGATTCCTTGAGAAATTTGTGCAATGAGCATTTATTATATTCAGACACTCTCCATCTTCTCTCAGATCCATTCCAAACCCCCTACATTCCCTCACTTCATTTCTTATATTTCAAAAGAGCTATGAAGTCTAATTTGTGTTCTCCAACTGCTCTTGGATTTGGGCCCACATTCAGAAAGAAGCATGGTCAGCCTACCCAGTTTCATACTGTTAAAGACAATTGACTCTCTCTGTCTAAGCAACTATTAGTCACCAACAGTTGCTCAGCTGGGGGTACCCAGCTTACTGTCCACTTACCTTCAATTCTGGGTTATTGACTGGTTTGGGATTCTACAAGTTTGGGCATGCTGTTACAACCTCTGTGGGTTGATATGTGGAACTACTATTTGTGTCTGGAAAACACAGTTTCCTTGTATTTATTCTTCTGGCTCTTATAGTCTCTCCAGTTCCATGTCTACAGTGATAATGGAGCCTTGGTAGGGACAGGGCAAGATAAAGGTGTCTCATTTAATACAAAGGACTCTTCAGTTCCTTGTTTTCTGTATGTTGACCAGTTGTGCATTTCATTTCTTCTAATTAACATCTGCTGTAAGTAAAAGATTCTCTGTTGAGTGCCAAGAGATTCATTAATCTATGAGTATAAACAATAAGTCATTTTGAGTCAGTTTAATACTAAGTCCATTTAGAAGGATAGTAATAATAAGTTTTCTTCTCCTGCCTGTGGCCTGTCCAACCAGTTTCTTGACCCTGATAACAGTGATAGGTTTGGGCTTCATGCTATGAATCAGGCCTTAAATCAAATCAGAATGTGGTTTGTCACTCCCATATCATTTGTGCAACTATGGAATTAGTGTACATGTCTTGTCAGGCCAGTCATTGAAGTTCACAGGATTCACAGCTGGGTAGTTTAATGATTCTCTTCCAGTTTTATGCATAGCAACCTTTCATTACTATGAAATCTAGGGTTTAGATACATTTTTAGGTCAACACCGGCTTGATTTCACCATGTTTGATCTACGACTTACACATGTAGTGTCTTTAGCAATAGGATATTACATTAATTTATGGAAGGCAGCTAAGAGCAATGAAAATAGCCAGTTTATCTGAGAGTCTATGGGGCCTCCCTGTTCAACCACTCCAAACAGGGAGTCCATTCTTGCCACTGAGCTTTTTATCTGCTAGCCAATCTGTCCCTCTCATCACATGCTCTCTCTCTCTCTCTCTCTCTCTCTCTCTCTCTCTCTCTCCCCCCCCCCCGTTTCCTCATATACTCTACTCTTTTGTACATAGTGGTTGCTAGGGAGAGTTTATTGATAAATAGAGCAGGTTAATGGTTTGGTAGATTTTTTTTTTCTGAAAGAATGTCTCTCCTTTCTGTTTGTATGCATATTATATATGTATACTATGAATAAATATATTAGAATACAAAATAATTTCAATAATCAAATATAGAGTTACTAGACTAAAAGCACTGTTTCTCTGCAATTTTCCTCTATTTTACATTCCTTTGCTCTGTGCATTAATTAAGAATTCAAAAGCACTGGGTAAAATGGGTTGGGTAAACTGGGTTTTCTTTACCCACTTTAATGTAGCCTGTCAGTAGGTATTTATATTCCTGACAGTGTCTGTAGATGGAGAAACTCCTACATTTTAGTGAATACCCTTCTTAGAAAATCCAACTAATGCTGTACTCCCAGTTTTCATTGCCCTTCTTTAGACGTCTCAAATGTCAGCTGTTGCTTTTATTGCTGCATAAAATATCTGACTACTTTTGTAATGAAGAAGCTAAAGATCCCACTGCACTCTTCCTAGGAAAGGGAGTGATAAAAATGCCATTTAGTAAACTCTATTGCATCCAGTTAATAAAATACGTTATGCAAGAAGTTAGAGAACTGAACTTGATTTGGTCTACAGAATCTCTTATATACAAGAAAACTGTATTATCTTCTTAATTGTTTGTTTTGTGCTGCTTCCAGGATAAAAAAAATTCTAGTCTTTAACACTTCCGTATATCTGCGTTTCTTTTGCTATATGTTAGAGTTATAACTATATTGCCTTAGGGAGTTTCCTAGGCTGCAGGAGGTCCCTAATTGTGAAATACTAGAGTGCTTAATGTGTTTATTTAACTCCCTATTTGAATCCTCAAGTAAAATAATCTTACCAATCTGAGACAATAAACTACACATCACTTGCCCAGATTTTGGATAGAAATCATGGCTGAGCAAAAGAATGAAAAAGGATTTTGGTGAAAATGGGAAGTAAATGCTCCACAAACCACATTTGTTCAGTTATTGCTTTCTTGGAATTCATTGAAATCTATGTAGATTTTAAAACGAAGGTTTTTTTTTTTATATTCTCATTGACAAAGCACTTTGTTAAGTAAATAATCAAGGATTCAGACTTAGCAGATATATAAATAAGCAGTGCTATACACTTGTGGTGTTTGGGTGTCAGTGAGGTATTCCACATAGGCTCAAGTATTGGAGCACTTGGTCAGTTGGGAAGGCCTTGGGATCCCTAGGAAGCATGGCCCTGATGGAGGAAGCATGCCACTGGGAACAGGTTTTGAGAGTTCTTGGGCACTGATGGACTTCCAGTTTCTCTCTGCTTTCTGTGCCTGTTTGCAGATGTGAACCCTAGTTCCTGCTTCAACTGCCTCCTGTCATGCCATTCTGTCATGTTGGACATTTTTCACGTTGGAAACATAAGCCCAATAGACTTGTCCTTTTTTTAAAAATTTTTTATTTATTTTTTGGGTGTATGAATGTACTGTCTGCATGTAGGTTTTTGATCCTGTGTCGGGCAATGCCGCGCAGGTCAGAAGAGGGTATCAGATTCCTCTGGAACTGGAGTTAAAGATGATTCTCAGCCACCATGTGGGTGCTAGGGATTGAACCTGGGTCCTCTGCAAGAGCAGTCGGTGCTCTTAACTGCTAGGCCATATCTCCAGGCCCAGATTTGTCCTTTTATAAGTTGCCATGGTCATGATGTTTGATCAAAGCAACAGAAAGTAAATGAAACAACATTTGAGAGTTAATTTTCATAAAACCATTATCATTCGGCAGAGTCAGATATGGAGAGTAGACCATCCAAAAACTATTGCTGCTAACCCTAAAAACATGTACCTATGATAATTACTAAATCTATTCAGTAAGCTATACACACATACACAAATACATATGTAGAGATCATGAAATAGAGAGGCAGTGAAGGAGACTTGGGAGGACTTGGAGGAAGTAGAACGAGTGGTGGAAATACATTGAAATTCTAAAAATGAAATAAATTACATTGTAAAATTAAAAATATTCTTTGCTACCTCAATTATATTCCAGAACTTAGAAATATATGCTTAGTTCCAAATAATAACTTAGTTCATAATTTTTGTAGCATAACTCATATGCACACAAATAGCTTGAAACGATGACAGGACAAGTCTACTCAGTGCTTCCAATAGTGTTTCAATGAGTGATTCTAGTATTTTTTTTGTGTGTGTGTCCAATTACATGCATCTAAAGTATAATTTAAATTAGCAAAATCATAATATACATCCATTCTTTTTCAAATAAGGAGATAACAAATCATAAAATGCAATTATTCCCTTTTAGAAAGCCTGATTTCATGAGCACATAGACAAGAACAATTAAAAAATGTCTAGACACAGCTGAAAAATATCTTTATTTCAGTATAAGGAAATGGTAGGAGTCCAAAGCTCTAGTATTTGAAAGGAATCTAATAAAAAGATCATAGAGATACAACTTGACCTTATTTTATTAAAAAGCTGCTATCTGTGATCCACCTGTGTGAGGGTATAATTTAATTTCAGAATAGAAAAGGAGAGATATCCTAAAATGATCAAAGGAATGCCAGATGGACTGTGTCATTAAGAATATTTAATAAGAATGCATTTAATGCCTAGAATAAAGGTTTCATAAGGTCAGTGTTTTACTGAAATTTTAATTGAATAATTAGTCTAAATTCTAAACTGGGAAATAAAACAATGATCTTTTTAAAACGGAAATTATTGAGGCCATTCAATGACTTTTAATTAGGTTGTTAATTAATTTTCTTTTTAATTTTTTAAAATAATGGATACTTTCAACTGCAATAGGCATTTATTGTAGTTGATACTTGATACCATATACTGAGGTTTCTGTTATTTTTATTCCATTTGTATTTTCACTGTCCACACTACTGACAGTCTGTCTGATATAGATTATTCACTTCACTTGTTTCTGATTAACATTTGGACATTTAAACTAAACATGTTTCCATATATCAGTTATACATTGTCATTTTCTTGTCTCCCGTGGAACTTTTATTGGCTAATTTAATAAATTTCATAAACATATGAAGTACTTTTTGTTATTCTTGTTAGTAATGAAAAATATAATTTAAATGTATATTATGAAAATAGCCTAATGCAAAACACAATAGTTGTTATCAGTGAGTTAATTATGTGGCCTCAGACTATCTCTGTGGGTAGTCTTATCTTCAGACTAACACACACACAAAATATGATTGCACTTAAGGAAGCAAAAATAACCACAATGGCCATTTTTTAATCCTCCATCATTGGAAAATGAAAGATTTTCCTTAATAAAAATTTTTGCACATACGTGATTTTTCCCAAAACCTAAATGCAATGCCATTAAATGCTAACTTTAAAGTATGTAACTTTTAATGGATATTTAAATAACATATTTCATCCACTTTTTGGGTTTTTAAAGAAGGGAATACTGAATATAATTTAAAATTTCTTGATGTCTGGTGGTCAAAAGTTAATGTATTTTTAAACCTCAGACAGCTAAAAGACCCCAGAAGATAGGAAGTTTTGAAATGCTTATGCTATGGGGGACATGGCTACACCCGACTGGAAATCACTGAGCAACTGTTACACATAGCTAAAAATGAGAGTGTTAGGATTTTTTCTCAAGGGTGTTAGTTATGTATCATTGTCACCACCAGTGCTGGCAATAAAGGTCACTGAAGTGTGAAGTTCATTACAGACAGGAATGGACATTTTGATGAGGAAAGGAATATTATTTTCCCTAAAATTCTGGGGACTGACGAATTCCAGACCATGGAAACAATTGTCAGAAATATTCCGAGATATTCTGAGCATGCCTGCATCCCTACAGAGTATGTTTAGTAGACACTCTTGTGTCGTATAGGGAAAAAAATTAAGAAGAGAGGAAAGCATGCCCAGCAGAAAAATTGTTGAATTTACACTACCGCGGAAAGCTCCTGGATCTTCAAGCAATTGAAACTAGATTCTCTCTGCAGTTAGAATACATTTTTGATATTAAAAAGTTAATAGGATTTGCTTTCCCAAATCCTATTATTTCAGAAGGAGCCACAAATATGAGAGAAAGGTATACCATTACGCTGCTGTAATTGAAACTGTCATTTGAGCAAAGGCATTTACTAATTCATAGGGAAGAATTCAAATAAAGCACTAGATTTATAGTTTACACATTTCTCTTAACCATAATTCCAGTTTCTCTCCACATTAATTACATGTAGTAAGCACACATAGTTCATGAAATGTGCATTTTTATTGATTTTCAACACATAAGATCTAAATTAGACCATATTTCCTGCTGTAGAATCAAAGAAAATACTACACATGTGGATGTGTGTGTCATATATATCGTGACATATAAGAAGTGGAGGTGCACTTCGAGAGGGTATTTGTATTAATTGTTCATAAATTGTGCTCATTTATGCTATATGGTTTACTTCATTGTATTTCTTTTTCTAATTTTCAATAGATCTAACCAAATTTATCCCTCAAACCAAATTTTCAAGAAATTTTTCTCAAGAATTTCTTAAAAGATTAATATTAAATGAAAAGTATAGTTTGTACATAGCATAGTTATTTTTGACACATTGATCAATTTTAAGACTGATATCCATTCCTCCTCATATGCCCCGTTGCTCTTCTTTCTTAACATTTATCATTATGTAAATTTTGTGTGACTTGGCCATCTGTAGCAGTGCACAGTATCCTCGCTACTTCACCCAACTGCACTTTCTTCCCAGATCCCACAATAACCTGAACATTTCTCTTCATCCTGGCCATCTACATTACTGTCTTCTCTAGATACATCCACTCCTAAATACCTGACATGATTGATTGCAACTTTGAAATATCCTACTTCCAGAAATCTCTACCCAAAGGGAGTGCATCATGTAAATAAACACAAGGTCGAGAGGGAGAAAAGGCATGAAGTGGAGAAAAACAATGAAGTGTATCTGGTGCCATAATAAAGTAGCTAATGAAGTGACTGAAATCTAGAGCTCTAAAACTATTTCCTTTTACTTATCAATTTTTTTTTAGGAAATACTAAGCAGTAATGAGGTCAAGTTACACAAATATCAACAAAAAAGAAATACTGCTTGAGAAAGTTAGTGATTCTCAAAGGAGAAAAATGTCTTTTTTTAAGGGTCTTTGCATATCTCTACAAAAGATTAAGCATTTGATTAACAGTAAAGCTTATTTATTTATTTATTTACTTATTTATTTATTTATTTATTTATTTATTTATTTATTTATTTATTTATTTGGTCTTTTTGAGACAGGGTCTCCCTTTAGTCCCAGCTGGCCTGGAACTTGCTATATAGACCAGGCTGGCCTTGAAATCACAGAGATCCGCCTGCCTCTGCCTTTGGAGTGCTGGGATTAAAGGCATGCACCACCACACCTGGCCTAAGATGGTTCTTAGCCACAGTGTGGGTGGTGGGACTTGAACCCAGGTCCTCTGCAAGAGCAGTCAATGCTCTTAACTGCTGAGCCAACTCTCCAGCCCCAACTGTAAAATTTTAAATAGATGTTTTTTCCCTGTGAGAAAAATGAAATTAGACTGTATTTTGTAATTTAAGATAAATGAATCTTCAATCTCTCTTTATTTAATTGTCTCTTTATTTAATTATTTAATTAAATAATTAAATTATTTAATTTAATTTACTTATAATCTTATGTGTGATATATTTCATTAAAATATTTCCGGCCGGGCGTGGTGGCACACACCTTTAATCCTAGCACTCGGGAGGTAGAGGCAGGTGGATCTTTGTGAGTTCAAGGCTAGCCTGGTCTACAGAGTGAGTTCCAGGACAGCTGGGGCTACAGGGAAACCCTGTCTCGAAAAGACAAAAAAAAAAGAAATATTTCCAACTTTTATCTTCCAGTAATATAAATGATTAGTAATATTTATTAAACACATTAAATAGAAATTATTTTGTCCACTTAAATTCAAGGTTTTCATATAGGTGGCAGGATTTGGGAAAGTAGAATCAATGGGGTTAGATTTACCTGTCAGCTTGACAGAGCCTGGAGTCCTCATAGAGGATAGATTCTATTGAAAAATTTCCTAGATCAGACTCCTGTGGGTGTGCTTACAGTCGAATTATGTTGTATGTTAATTGACATAGGAGGGTCCAGCGCACTGTGGGCATACCACCCCAAGGCAGGTAGTCCTGAACTATATGACGAAGCTAGCTGAATATTAGTTGGCCTTCAAGCCTGCCAGCCACCACTGTCCTCTATGATTGCTGCTGTAATTTTTGGCTGCAAAGTGAGTCTTTGGTTAGAAGTACTGTGATAGGGACAGTAGGCAGGCTTCCTTCAAGTGCTTGCCTTTAGATCCTGCCTTGATGGCCTATACGTGGAACTGTGAGCCAAAATAAACCCTTTTCTCCTTAAGTTGCTTTTGATAAGAGTATTTCCCACACCAATAGAAATGAAACTAAGCCAGTTTCAAATCCCTTAGGAAAGAATAAAACTACAGATTAGTTAATAGATTCACGGAGTTTGACACTGCTTCCTGGAAGCAAACCTAAAGTGCTGTGCTGATTTTAACTCTGATTCATTTTCTCTTCTGTGAAAATTTCTTTCTAAATATTTTCCTCTTCTATTGTTCATCAGAAAAGGAATACAAATTTGCCTAAAATTATCCATGAAGATAAATTATCATGCATAATAGCTGCCTGTAGTTAGGAAAAAATGCTTACTTTGATACCAGCTAATAAATCATTTAAAATCCTATGATGAGCCGGGCGTGGTGGCGCACACGTTTAATCCTAGCACTTGGGAGGCAGAGGCAGGTGGATCTTTGTGAGTTCAAGGCCAGCCTGGTCTACAGAGTGAGTTCCAGGATAGCTGGGGCTACAGGGAGACCCTGTCTCTAAAAGACCAAAAAAAAAAAATAATAATAATAAAAATAAAAAAGAGAAAAAAGAAAATAAAATCCTATGATGAGAACACTTAAAAGTAGAGATTAAAAATAATCTACTTATGACTTATTTGTAGCTAGGACTGCTACTAGTTTTATCTTGTCAACAACTGGTAAATTTCTGTAAGAGAAAATAATTTACAAAACTTCATTCAGATTATGAGAATATTCCCAATCATTAAATACAAGTGCAACAAATTGACCAACTATTCTTATGATGCTTTTAGGTTTGGATATTTCTTTAGGTGTGGCACTTATGACATCTGGATGGGTGAACTGCTCAGTCTCTTTCTGGATTAGCATATATAACACCATCCATATTCTGGAAATGGCACTAGTCCTCTAAGAACAAAAAATGGATATACTGCTTAAAGTACTGCGACAGAAGACATTAACTAAGGACACGTGTAACTGTTTTAGAACTGAATCCATCTCTCAAAGAGTTGAAGAATTTAAATCATCCAGCCATAAAATCTTAAAGAATTATCTGACATAGAAAATTGGATTTAAATTGAGTATTATTTTGGTGATGCTGATAGCTTTAAAATGTATGAATGCTTAAGCAAGAGAACTGCCCTTGACTAAAGCCGGGAGAGAATTAAACATCTATGAATGCCAGTATTTGAGAGCATGAAAGAACATGTGAGGGCTGGAATCATGACTTAGAATGACACTTGAAATGAATGAAAATACTATCAAATTACAGAAGAATAAAATTACCATTGTTATAACTCTATTTGAGGTATATTTATTTAAGATAAGTCTGTCCTTTTTCTCCTTTCTCCTTTTTGAAAAGTACTAGAAAGTTAAAGAGCATCTTGAAGAAATCAAATCTTCATAGAGCTATGAAATGAATCAATTTGGTAATAACTTTAAATGTAAGTATCAGTCAAAAAATCTTTCAAGAAAATATGGAAAATAACAAATTTAGATAGTTTTTTGGGAGGAGGGATTTTGTGCGTTTGCACATACGTGAGTGTGTGTAACACAAGTATGTACATATTAATGTGTGATTGTATATGTGTCAGTGTATATGTATGTGGAGACCAGATGTACACCAGCCTCAAGATTTCCTGGCCTATAATCTTACCAGAATTTTTAATGCTGGTAGTTGCTGTTAAACTGGGTATGAAATTTAAATAGAAGGCAACCTACTTGGAAATACTTTGAATAATAAATGATATCAGGATTTTATATTGTATAAAATATTTTGAAAGATTTCAGTGTCTCAATTCCTTTTATTGTATAAGTTCTCTGTGGTATAAAATACACATTTACTAAAATTATGCCCTGTGTTGTATAACAGCAAATATACATATCTCTATTTTAAATAAGAAGTATAGACTAATACACATCCAGGAGTCTTTCTTTACTGGATGAATTGCTTGCTTCTCAATAATATCTAGTTTCTAGCAGAAAGAGTTATGTAGGATATGCAAGCCTTGTAGTTATCTAGGATGGAATATTGCGATTTTTGTCCTGAGATAGTGAAATGTTTCTTCTTTATTTTCTCACTTGCATGGACGGTATAGTTCACTTCCCAAAAACTTTAGGTGTATTTAGAAAGAAGCTGCTAGACACTACATACTGTAGTTTACAAAAGCAAAACATCTACATCCGCTATGAATACTCTCTGCTAGGAAATGGAGTTTGCCTGCAGTTTATGTAGCTTCTTATGTTTCCCTGCTTCATTAGCTACGAGGCAACGGTGGACATCACCATGTAAGAACAGATGATTTAATGCATCACAGATTAATCTCATCTTACAGAGAATGCAAATTTATAGATAAATGCGCTAGATTCTCACTCTTCTGTAAATGATCTTGATATGAATTCTACTTCCTCACAAGGCCTACTACATATTGTACATATATTGCAAATATGCCAGATTTCCCATAGCTTGCAAATACATTTTTGGTAAATTCAACTTGTATGTGTACAGGAGGATTCTGACTAAATAAAGATCATTTGTATATTATCAGACTTCATAATTAATCATGAACAGTTCATAATTACCTTTGAAGTTAGTGTCTCATTTATTCATACATTGATTAAGAAGTCAGTAATGGTGGGGTGGAGAAATGGCCCAGCAATTAAGAGCACTGGTTGCTCTTGTAAAGGACCTGGGTTCAATTCCCAGCACCAACATAATGGCTCATAATCAGTTCTAACTCCAGTTCCAAGGGACTGGCCCTATGGGCAGTGTACATATATACAATGCAAGTAAAACATGCATACATATTAGTGCTGGAGAGATGGCTCAAGGTTATGATCATTGACTGCTCTTGCAAAGAACCCAGGATCCGTTCCTAGAACATATATGGTGTCCCACAACCAACCATAACTCCAGTTCCAGGGGAATCTGATGCCATCTTCTGACCTCTGCAGGCATTGCATAACACTGGTCCACTTATACACATGCAGGACATACACTAATATACATAAAGTAAAAGTAATAAATACTAATGACTATATGTAATGAAAACATGCATAAAATAAAATAAAAATAATCTTAGAATTAAAAAAGAAGTCAATACCATTTTTTCAGTGGATCTCCAGAGGTATATTAACAAATCTCAGTGTTCTGTTAAGTAACATTTTTTTTTTTTTTTTGTCTTTTTGAGACAGGGTCTCAGTGTAACCCCAGCTGGCCTGGAAGTCGCCGTGTCCATCTGGGTGGCCTTGAACTCACAGAGATCCGCTTGCCTCTGCCTCACAATGATTTTATTTTTTTAAGCAGGGTCACTCATATCCCAGGGTGGCCTCAAGCTTTCTAGGTAGGTAGCCAAGGATGGCCTTGAATTTCTTGGTCCTCTTCCCTTTACATCCTGAGTACTGTGACTATGCACGTGGGCACATCAATACCATATCTATGTACTGCTGGGATTGAACCTAGGAATTTGTGAATGGTAGTTAAGTAGTCAACCAACTAAGCTATATTTCCATCCATCAGAGTACTTTTTTCTCTCTTTTTCAGCCTGCAACCATTCATTGTCTATATATATTAGAGCTACCATAAGCTCAAGACCACCATGATTCAAACAAGTCTCCAGAAGAAAATGTTTTCTTTTTCACCATGTTTCATAAACAGTTATAATATTTGAAAATACAATGTGCATATACCAAGACTATTAATTTTAAGTTATATTATTAATCGATTAGCATTACTTGAATATTAAGATAAAAGTTAGGAACTATAGCTTTCTTCTTTAAACTACAAAATATTTGAGAAAGTAATCCTTTAGCACAATAAAAGACGATGTAAACACTGCTCCTAAACAATTTTCAGTATTCTTAGAAACCATCATGTTTTATCAGACATGTAAGAACCTGAAAATGGAAAGCAGAGCTAATATAAATGTTGTCAAAATGGTGTCAGTTCTTCATGATTTATAATAGTAGCAAGGAGATGAGTGTTCCAGATATTTGTAAGACACTGGAAATGAAATTAACTAATGCTCTTAGAATGCAACACCATAGCTAGTAAACAAACACTCTGTGTCCAGGGAACCAATATTAAACCAACTTATTTTTTTATGGCTTAAAGAAATTTACAGTCACTGGACCATAATATAATAAAGAAGGCAAAACAAATATTAGCTGTTTCATGCCAGTTTCCTAAACCTCTCCAGAAACAGCATACATTTGCACTAAAACTATTTGCTGTTCCTTCTGTATAATAGACTATTTAAGAATATCTGTTTATGCTCAGATTTTAAATGGAAGCCACATTCCTCTTTCATGAATAATTACAGAAGTTATATGGTGGTATCCCTACAAATTCCTCCCCCCACTACTGTGTTTCCAAAATTTTGATCAATTGACCAAAATTGCACATTAACATCAATACCCATATTTCATATATTTCATTACTATATCATGTATAAATTTGGGTTAAATTTTTGATGTACATGAGAGTTTTTGAGAAATGGAAATATGACTTAACTAAATAAATAACAAGAGACACTTCAAAAAAGCTTAGAGACAGACTTACTCAGGGTTACAGGTAGTAGTCTTGAAGAATACATTACTTTTTTTTCTACACATTGAAGGTATAAGGTATTTTTTCTACACATTGAAGGTATGAGGCTGGAACTAACCTGTCCTATAAGCCAGTCTAAATACAGAGACTGTGTATCTGGGAGGATATTTGACAGAATCATGGGGAGGCAGACTCTAGTCACTGGACTGAGACTCTCTGGCAGCTCCCCTGTTCACTGTTCTTTCACTATTGTGAAATGCATGTCTTTTGCTTCTATAAATTTGTAAAAGTTTGACTGTTTGTTGTTTACATGCCTTGTTTTTCCCAGTGTGTGCTTAAAAAATACCTCACAAGATAGGGAAATTTTTATTGTATGAGTTAATTTCACCTTCAAACCAGCTATTATTTAAACAATAACATAACATTAAATTTCAAAGTACAGAAACATAATTTTACCTCTGAATGATTTGAGGCTGAATTATATTTTCTCTCCAAGACTCATGCTAGAAACATTACTTCCAGTACCTTAGAATATGACCGTTTGTATGTGAGGATCCATCCTGCGTAAACTACATTTGTGTTATTGTAATGACAGCATCCAACAGAAACAATTTATGAAAGATTTGCTTCATCTCATAGTTTCACAGCATCTAAGCCCATTGTGCTGAGGAAGCATGGCAGAGCTCATGGTACCAGGAGTGTGTGCTAGAATCTGTTCATATCACCCAAGGCACATTCAGAGAGAGCAAGTCGGGAAATAAAGAAATGTAAAACCTTATTAATTTCAAAGCTTCAACACTAGTAACCTACTTCTGCTAGGACCCACCCCCTAAAGATTCCTCAGACTCCTAAGTTAGGAAACAACTATTCAAAACATGAGCTGAGGCTGTTGGATTGATCATTGCATAGGTACATCAGTCTGGACAGCAAAAGGAAAGCCATCAAATGCCTAGGCAAGAGATCTCACTTGGATTTTGATCTTCTATGCCTCTGTAACTATATGAATCAATTAATATGTATTATATGTGTGCTGTTTTTCCCTCTGAATAGTCTTAATTAATAGACTATTCATTACTTTTCTAGATACATCTGAGTAGCAGCAGAAATTATGACAGTCATCACTGAAGCTTAATATTGCATGCTTGATTTATTTTCTCTTCAGTCATTCATAGACAACATGTGAAATGAATACTGTTTAGTCTCTCTTATGAGATATAAGACATATAGGACCTGATACTGTTGTGCACTAAGATGTTTTAGGCTCTTCACTTCCTGCTAAAGAAAATACTCTTGGTGAAATTATTGACACAATCACAGAAAAATATTGGGTACCACTGAGATTCATATTCCTATGGGAATTAATCTGAACATGGAAGAATATTTTAATTGTCCCTCACTGATGAATTATTCCTTTTGACTGAAGTGTCTTTTCAAAGAGAAGAGTTCAGATCAAATCTCTTCAACTTCAATAACTCCGTGTTATGTGGGGCTAATACCTTAATTAATTATGAAAGAAAAATCTATGCCTCTTCATGTTGTTCAGTTAGTATGTGGAATGTTCAACAAATTATGGAGATTTGACTCCATAAATGAGTTGGAAGTATGGACCTGAGAAGCTGTCTCCTCTTCTAGGCTACAAATAAGTTATGTGTACACATGTTCAAATGTGTTTTCCAAGAATTATACCTCAATAATAGGAAATGCATTCAAATTCCAGTTTTCTTAAAGTCATAATAAAAGTCTTTAGACAAATACAAATTTTTTCTACTGCCTTCATCCCCTGAGTGACTACCAATTGGAGTTACAGATAGGTAGTAAAGGGCATTGCATTAATATTTCTGTTTATCCAAAAGCAAATGTCCAAATTCAGTCATAAATCTATAAACTAAAATAGGAATATTCTGAGAAAAATGTACCGTGATGCCTATTTGGCACAATGCTATTTTATTAAATAATATAATCATAATAAAACAGTAAATTTTTAAAAATATTAAGAGTAACAATGTTTCTCTCACATTTTTCTTTTACATTCAGATATAAATATTTGCTTTTCATTACAGTTTTGTTACTTTTACTTGGAAGCCATTGCAAATAATTGCAAAACATTAACAATATAAAAGATAGTGGAAATTGGTTGAGGACATTGACATAACTTAGGTTCATTTATGTTAGGAATCTGGTTTATAAAATAATGGTCCATGAAATACCACATCAATAAAAAGCAATGCAGATCAAGGGCAAAAAGAATTGTTCTTGCTCATGTTTAAAGCTCAAAAAAATGGGTCTACTTTCTTTGAAATGCACATTAGATGATAATTTATGTATTTGGAAATTGCTTCCACTTTATAGAACAGTCCATATGCCAAATAAAGCATAACATTAAATGATAAATGTCATCATACTTTCAAATAAAGATGTATTTCACTATTTCAGAGAAGCATCTACTTAATATGAAGAGTACTGATTCAAGTATATTGGCTGTTAATTTTCTGTTTATGTAAGCAAGCTGGACAGGGTGACAGCAGGAATAAGCTTCTAAGAGGCCATTTAAAGGACCTGTATAAAATGAATCAATAAAGATATTAAGAATATTAGGCGCCAGGTACAGATAAGCTTTCTCATGTAGAACTCGCTTCTCCTTATGCACAACAGCTCTGTTATATAATGAAATCTTTATACATATTATTAACATTATTATTGAAATTAACATGTAACAACTGATATATATATATTTCCTTAAATTGTTGTCTTTCTGTTAAGACAATGTTTAAATACTAGAAATGAATTCATTGGCATCTAAATTTTTATCTTTTTTTCTGATCACAAAATGTGACTCAAATATTAAGACATTTACAATAAATATTTTTATAAGCGTAACTGTAAACAGCTTTAGTATACAGAATTAGTCCAGTGTTTCTTTGTTCATGTGCTAGAAATTTCTTTGTAAACATGAGAAGTACCAAGAACCATCCTATTCTGCTGGCAGTTTATCACATGATGAAGTATATGGACATGTTCACACATCAGTAGCTTTAAAAATATGCTGCAAATTGGCACAGGATGTGGATAGGTTTATAGTTTATGTGGCATTGCATAACAATGCTATTTAATTTTTCTTCAGGTTTAGTAAAATTTAAGTGCTTCTTTTAACATAATTGGGTATCAAATTTTGCTCACTGGTAGATATACGTTTCTTCCTTGTAAGTGGAAATATTGGATCAAGATAAAGTAATAAACGGTCAAAAATGTAAAGTTTCAATCCTGAAGTAATATACACTGTATTCTAATCACAGACTCTGAGTCTTTCTGTATAGTTTGTATTCTGCTAAATCCCCTCTCATTATGAATATTTTGACCTTTAAACCAAAGTGATTTTTGAGAAAATGTTCCTGATTACAATCCTTTCAGCATGTATAAAAATGAGTATTCTGCTATCCTTTGGACAATTGATGGTCAAATTCTGAAACTGACTAATTTATTGAAAATAATTTCTTTGTTTTAAAATTTTTATCATTGTAACTTACTTCCAGAGTGTGTGTTCATAATCATGGCTTTTTATTTTTATTTTTATTTATTTTGGTATGTGTATGAATGTACTGTCTGCATGCAGGTGTGTACACCCGTGTCGTGCAATGCCGCGGAGGTCAGAAGAGGGTATCGGATTCCCCTGGAACTGGAGTTCTCCTGGAATTGGAGTTTCAGACAGTTCTCGGCTGCCATGTGGGTGCTGGGGATCGAACCCGGGTCCTCTGTAAGAGCGGTCGGCGCTCTTAACCGCTAGGCCATCTCTCCAGCCCCAATCATGGCTTTTTTGATCATTCGTAATTTTGCTTTAATTATTATACAGGGTATTTGTCCTAATTTCAATATTAGTATTTAGACATATTTTCCCAAGTCTATTATCAGTCCCATGTTTGGTGTTATTTTGTTTGTCTCAGTTTTCTTAACTCTAATTCTAGTTTCTTGGCTTTAAACTACTTATTTTGCTTTCCTTTCTACTTCCTTTGGTGGCAAAACATATTTTTTAATGTTCATAGAGTATGTGTGTGTACAGGAAGATGAAGCCTTAATCTAGCTAGTAAGAGAATAAAATACCTTTGCTGCTTAGAGATAGGCTGTTCTTTAAACCTCTGGCAAACAAGCTTTGAATTGAACTAGATTCATGTAATTTTCAGGATGGTTCATTTCACTGACGATTGACTCGGGAGCCACTTGCCCCCATACCTATCAGTGACTGTGTGGTCACCAACCCTGGGATGTGCCTGAAGTGTTTAATGTGCTGTAGTTGTGTGTTACCATTGGATTTAGTAAGTGCACAGCTTACCACTACAAATCCAGTGTTTTCATATGTTTTAAATATTAAAATGATTTTACTCTAATAACAATGTAAAACTACAGTACTTTAATTAGTGGACAAAAATTAAAGGGTGCGAGTCTGAAGGCATACTGTGAGGCTGCAATACATCTGCCATTTACTTAGCATACTCCTGAAGACAGACAGACAGACAGTCAGACACACACACACACAGAGGCATGTTCACACCCCCCTTATGTATGCATACATTCACATATGCACAACACCAGCATTGCATTTTAGGAGCGATGATATATATTTCTATGAGTTAAATTCGGTTTGTATTCTATGAAATTTTAAGTTATAATATTTTACAATTTCTATTTTGTAAAATGTCAAAAATTTTTTGAAAGTATGACATAAGACCGATGAGATGGCTCGGTGAGTAAAGGCACTTGCCTTCTAGCCTGATTACTTGAGTTCTACCAGGCTTAAGGGCAGTTTTTAGCCACCATGTGGGTGCTGGGAATTGAACCCAGGTCCTCTGCAAGAGCAGTCGGCACTCTTAACCACAGAGCCATCTCTCCAGGCCCCGACATTTGTATTTTTAATATAAAAATAAAAATTACACACATATACTACTTTGAGAGTTACTTTATTTTAAAATAAAATTGTCTACGAGACATTTTTTGCAACTTTGATAACATATGGATCCACATTACTAATAAATAAGGTCTACTTTCCCCTATACTGTCTCCAGCATCATCTATGAGGATCTTGTAAGGAAAATGTATTTTGTATGCATTAAAATGCATTTTGTATATTATCTTTTCTACTCTTACCTTTAGGATGTTGGTACTTTAGGTAAAAGGCACTTTCATGCACATGGGTACATTAGACAGCCAACAACAAGACAGTGAGCTGTATAACCATTCTATTTGGGATTCAATCCATCCTGATCACATCTACATAAAACACTACCCAAGATGTGTCAATGTACATCTCTGTGCATGTGTATATGTGCATCCATATATGCATGGATGTATATGTGTCTGTATGTATGTGTATGTGTGTGTATGTGTGTGTGTAACCACAGTACTTAAAAAGTCATGAAACAGTGGGAGTGGGAGGTGTAGAAGAGTAGGAAGAGTAGAAAAAGGCATGGGGAGCATATAATCACATAAATATAATCAAAAAGTAAAAAAAAAAATATTAGGGACATAGGGGCTGGAGAGATAGCCTAGCGGTTAAGAACACTGACTACTCTTGCAGAGGACCGGGGTTCGATCCCCAGCACCCACATGGTGGCTAAGAACAGCCTGTAACTCCAATTCCAGGAGAACTCCAGTTCTAGGGGAATCCGAAACCCTCTTCTGACCTCTCTCCGCGGCATTGCACGACACGGGGGCACAAACCTACATGCAGACAGTACATTCATATACAAACATAAATAAATTAAATTAAAAAAATATTAGGGACATAACGTATTTTATTTATTTATTTTATTTATTTATTTTTTATTTCTGTATGTGTATGAATGTACTGTCTGCATGCAAATCTGTGCACCCGTGTTGTGCAATGCCGCGGAGGTCAGAAGAGGGCGTTGGATTCCCCTGGAACTGGAGTTCTCCTGGAATTGGAGTTTCAAACGGTTCTCAGCCACCATGTGGGTGCTGGGGATCGAACCCGGGTCCTCTGTAAGAGTGGTCAGCGCTCTTAACCGCTAGGCCATCTCTCCAGCCCATAACGTATTTTAATAAGAAAAAGAGGAGAAAAAAAAAATCAGCATTATGGACTAGGCTTTTTAGTTAGCAGGCTGAACTGGAGCCTTTTTGGGTTATTTCAGGAAAATGCATGCGAACTGAAATAGCGCCACTTTAATTGGCAGCCAATTCACTGCTTCCCATTAGATATCCAAGTCATGAATTTCAATGAGAATGAATTTTTCCTTCAGAGTCAGTAATATCTGATCTAAATAGCTGTAATGTGAATGTGAAGATGCACAGTTCTTTGTTTAGAGTGCTGATTAGCCACATGCTCTTGAGGACGCTAGTGCTAGACATTTACCAGTTGGCGATAACATTTATGAAATTCAATGGCTGGAGAGATTGCTCAGCAGCTAAGAGCAGTGGCTGCACTTAGAGAGGACTGAGGTTTGGTTCCCAGTACTTGATGGTGGTAAAAACCTTCCCTAACTCCATTTCTCCGTGATCCAATGCCCTCTTCAGACCTCCACAGGAATTGCATAACATGGGTACACTTACATATATGCAGTCAAGACACTAATACACATAAAATAAAAATAATAAATAAAATGTTTACAAATTTTTGTCGATCACAGGTTTTGGTATAAATCTATATCACTACATTTTTAATTTTCAATTCCTTCTTCCCTAAAATACACACTAAAATATAATTTATGTAACAGTCATTTTAAAAATAAAAATCCTTCCATCAAGATGACATTGAAGGGGCTGGAGAGATGGCTCAGTGGTTAAGAGCGCAGACTGCTCTTGCAGAGGACCGGGTTATATTCCCAGCACCCACATGGCTGCTAAGAACCGTCTTTAACGCCAGTTCCAGGGGAGTCCGACACCCTCTTCTGACTTCTGCCACATTCCACGACATGGGTGCACCAACCTACATGCAGATAGTACATTCATACACATAAAAAATAAAGGAAATTTAAAAAAAAGATGACATTGAAAAGCCAGGAGTGCTGGCACATGCCTTTAATCCCAGTACTTGGGAGGCAGAGGCAGGTGGATCTCTGTGAGACAGTGGACAGCCTGCTCTACATAGTTTTAAAAAAAAAGATGGAAACCATTCTCCATCTGTGGACTGTGCACTCAGCATAATGGCTTCAAGCTCCCCTCATTTGTGGATGCTAACACCAAATCCCTCAGATGAAAGGCAAGCTGAATGACATTATGGTTATATTTCTGTTTATCTGAAAGCAACTATGTTGTCATAATGTGAATCTCTCAACAAGCTCTAGAATCCACCCACCAATTATTTTCAGACTCTGTAATTACTGTATATGGGTGGAGAGCATGTATCCACATTTTAGAGTAATCTAAAATTAATGGAGGAAAATGTGAATTCCTAAACATTAAAAAAAAAAAACTGAGAGAAAGATGCAGGACAGCTATGGCAGACTGCATAATCTGGGATGGGGGGAGGGGAATAAGCCTGAACTGAATTGAAAAATGATGTATGAAATACACAAAACATCAATAAAAAAGATTTATAAAACCATTTTTCTTTAGGTTAAAAGGAAACAAAAGAGAAAACAATTTATGAACAAATAGAGTAACATGTTGTTCTTATATAGTAATAGTTGATGTCATAAAATGTGATATTTTATAAATATAATATATAAATTTTATTCTATTTTCATTAGAATAATAAAAAGAAAAAAAGATGGTTCTGAAAGTGAAGGAAGCTTTAGTCTTTTATAAGCTTGCAATTCTGAAGGGTTAAAGAGAATACTGATGGATCTCTAAACTATCATCAAAGAAGCTCTGTCATGCAACAAAAGTATAGAGAATAAGATTCATCAGAGTATGGGTGCTTGGACAGGACTCCTACATTAAAGTTCCCCCACCCAGAACTCAGGGACCATTGCAGAAGAGTGGGTGAAAAAGATTGTAAGAGACATGGGAAGAGGTGCCTGACCACATTCATATGCAGTCTTACAGGCTTCTGGGACCCTGCTCATATCAA
Source organism: Rhizomys pruinosus (assembly GCA_009823505.1). Classification (NCBI taxonomy): domain Eukaryota; kingdom Metazoa; phylum Chordata; class Mammalia; order Rodentia; family Spalacidae; genus Rhizomys; species Rhizomys pruinosus. Next base: position 887,256 of record VZQC01004118.1, read on the forward strand.
CCTACAGCGATGGTGCAAGCATGTGCAAAAGCCATGCAAACTCAAGTGGACAAAAACCCAATACAGAACTGTGGAAATGGACAGTAGGCCCCAAGCTAAGCTGAAGTACTATTGGTATCTGATTATTGCTGGGTGAAAAGAGCTGATCTTCTTTGATGGAGGGACTCTGGAGGGGCTGACTAGAACTCAGTAGGTGAACATGCACTGATGGACATGTAAGGACACTCACTGGATCCAATAGGCCTTAACATAAATGACAGAGTGCTTGAAATCTGGTGGTGGTGTAAGCTATGGGAGGAAGCTGTTGAATGCTGTCTGAGGAGCCACACCTTAAAGCAAGGCACTCTGGATAGGCTGACTAGGCATCAATGGATGAACTTGCACTGAATGTGTAGGTAGGGACCCTAACTTAAAACAGTGGGCCTTGTCACAAATGAGAGAGTGTATGAACACCAGTGAGGGGGCTGTGGAAGGGTGCCAGTAAGGAAGCCTGTAAGACTCCGTATGAAAATAGAACAATCAAATTAAGCTTTTCCTGCAGAAATGGATTGTGAATAGCTGTGCACTAAAGCCAAAGTCCTTGCCTGGTAATTCTTCATCCTTCTTTTGGTTGACGTTTGAGTTTTTAAATTGGGTGTGGTTGCACAGGCCTTTAATCCCAGAACTTGGGAAGCAGAGGCAGGTGGATATCTGTGAGTTCAAGGCCAGCTTGATCTAAAGAGTGAGCTCCAGGCCAGGTGGGACTAAAGGGAGACCGTTTCAAAAAAAGACCAAAATAATAATAATAAAAAAGAATGATTAACTGATATATAAGATTATTTTTACAGCAATATTGGACTGTTAATTAGGATAAGTTGAGAGACATGTATATGAACTGAGTCACACTTTAAAGGAATAGACCCCCTATCTCTCTCCCTCTCCCTCAACCTCCCTCTCTGTGTCTGTGTTTATGGTAGACAAATATAAATAATTCCAGTAAAGAACTTTCAGAGACTGAGAGATGAAAAACACAAGGCAGAGTACTGGCAAGAACCTAAACTATGACCCACTTAAAGGTGAGATACACACAGCAGGAAAGAAGCAGGTGCATATGCAGACAGGAAGATTAATAGAACTTTACCATTTTATTTATATTTTACAGGTGGATTTTAAATATAAAAAAGTGTGAAATTAAAACAGTTGTCAAAGCAAATTTGAAGTTACATGAAATTCTCATTTCTGAGGAGTAATTTTATTTTTTATCTCTCGGTCAAAATTCATCTAATTTATGTGGCTGCACTTCAAGTCTGGGATTTGAAATGACTACTTGGTAAAGGTTTTGAAAATTGTAAAGATTAAATGTTATTAACTTCTCATTTATTCCAATTATATTTTTATATGAAGGTAAAATTTAGAAAAGCAGCTCCTATATTCTATTGACTCTAAAATATATTTTCTTAAATCTCCTATAATAGTACAACCTCTTAGAGATTTTGGACTAACAATTTCTGACTAATTTATTACTTGTGCATTTTCAGCTCAGAAAAATCTTTCTAATGATACATTATTTAAATACAGAATAATTCATGATTAATAAGGTAGTTAAATCATACTATTGTTTCTATTTCATTGAAAAATTAGCTTAAGTGCATTTTATTGTCTTTATTATTTTTTTCAAAGCCAATTTTTATTGAAGCTTTGTGCATTTCATACAAAATTTCCAATCAAATCTAGACCAGTGCCCCCTCCCTCCCTGCCCCCCCACCTCATCAGAGCTCATGCATTCTGCCAAAGATATTTTTCATCTTTTTCTCAATCACTCTCAAAGTTCTTGATGCAGAAGAATACTGTTTTGAGCAGAAGTATTGACTTTGTTATTAAATAACAATTAATGTTATTATGTTTATTATAATAATTCAGTGGTTAGAGATAAATATATGTAACCATTTTTAGTTTATTTAATATTACACAGCTTTTTTGCTTCTAACTCTTCTAGAGTTGTTCAATATTGTAAATAAGACCT
>VZQC01004118.1:894257-896901 GCA_009823505.1 Rhizomys pruinosus
CTTAGAAATAGTCCATTGTCAATTAGTTTTCTACTTGTTGCTATAGGGTTGTTAGTATAAAATGGAATACAGAGTTGAATAAATGTATCCAAAACAGAAAAATCAGATAAAACTGTCTTATGAATGTAGAGTTAAATTGTATTATAATTCAACATATGAACTAGAATTATTTAATACTCATTTTGTTACCTCATAAGCCAAAAAAGCTTAATATTAGAAAATATATCACTAATCACAAAGCAGTTGCATTTAATATTACAACTTGATTGCAAATTTCTACCTGTCATGGGATTGATTGGCTGAAACTCTAATCTCAAGTACCTCTGAATTTCATAGTGGCTTTTAAGAGTAATTAAGATGAGGGCTGGAGAGAAGGCCTAGCGGTTAAGAGTGCCGACCACTCTTACAGAGGACCCTGGTTAGATCCCCAGCACCCACATGGCATCTGAGAACCGTTTTTAACTCCAGTTCCAGGGGAATCCGACACCCTCTTCTGACCTCTGCCACATTGCATGCATTACACAGGTGCACAAACCTGCATGCAGACAGTACATTCATGCACATTCGAAAATTAATTAATTAATTAATTAATTAAAAAAGAGTAATTAAGATGAGAAAATTAGAACTCACAATTCACACAGTTTTAGGGATGGGAAGTTCAGGTAGGTCCAACCATATGGAAAGGACCAAAATCTCAGAACAATCTATCCTGGTTGATTTTGGGCTTCTGTTCTATCAGCCATGAAGTGTGGTACTTATACAGTCTTTCCAAGGCACAACCCACTCTCATCTCTCTCTCTCTCTCTCTCTCTCTCTCTCTCTCTCTATATATATATATATATATATATATATATATATATATATAATGATTTCATGGATAATTAGCCCATCACTAATGCATCTGTTTATCATTCATCATCTCTCAACTCTGCTATCCTATCACTTGAAGACCCACACGAAGTTTGGGTTAACTGATATCCCAATGTTAATCAATATACTTTAACTTGGATCTAATGCTAAGACTTTCCCAGCCCCTTTTGTGTCCAGAGCCTTGTTTTGAAGTTGTCCTTATCAATAAATAATGTCTGTTCTCTCTCCAAATCACATGTTCCTCTAACTTCGAGCTGTGGGTTTTCAACATTGTGGGAGGGCATGAAGAAGATAGGCAATGCAATAGGATCCCTAAGACTTGGCTATGAAGATGATTCCATACTCTTTCCTTCCCTAGGAGATATTGAAAAACATTTTTCTTCCTGAATATTTTCTTTTTATTCTGTAGATTTTTTCCTAGAGACTTTCCCTGGGTTTACTCTTACAGATAAAACATTCAGTTTCCTAAAACTTTGATTTTCTTATAGACAATTAAATAAGTTATTAGATGCTATTTAAATCTTCTCTAAAGCAGCCATATATATTTCATATGAACTATCAACAGATCTTTTTCCCCAACAACCTTGAGAGTGTAGATTCATTCTATTATATTTACCATATCATGGTATGGTAACAAATCAATTTGTTAATACGTAATATTAATATACTCTTCTTGATGGTTCACAAATTTGTGATAGCATATCAACATCCTCTATATAATACAGAAATGCAGATACATTATTCAGAAATTTTTATTTTTCAAATATTCTATCCTAAATTTACTTTTTCTTTTTATTGTTGTAATGATTTCATAATTACACTTATGTCCTCTCAACATAGCATTCTATTATTTAGCATCGATTGTCAGTGGTCTCTGCACATCCACGTTGCAATTTTCAGCTTATAAGTTTGGTTGTATTTAAGTAAGGCTACATGTCTAGGTGTGGTGAAATAACTACAAACAGTTATGATACCTGTGATTTAAGATACTTAGAAGATACTTAAGGTAATTAGAAGACACAGAGATCTTCCTCTTCCCATCAGGACAGAAGCAAATTTACAGATGGTGAAATAAAAAATGATAAGATCCCAGAATTTTTAACTGATAGATTGGAAGTAATCTTACATGAATGAGAAACTTGTTTTTATTTCCAAGTAACTAAGGCTTTAATGGTAGAAAAATTTTGTCCTATCTGGTTATTAAACATATATCTTGAAACACACAGTAAAAAATTTTAATATTCGACCTCACTGTATATGTACTCTTGCCTCCATTAGAACCCGATGGGAGATCCATATTTGAAAAATATGTAAGTCTGGTGAGAGAGTTGAGCAGGTAAAGGCAAGTATCACTGAAACCAATGACCTGAGTTCAATCACTGGTACCTCTGTGGTGGGAAGAGTAAACTAACTCCTGGTATTGAGCAACTGCTTCTTTCATTCTTTCCTTAATACATTACAAAATACTGAAGATTATAACTCTTTAACAAATTTCCAGCTACTCTTTACTACATAAGGAAATCTGTTTAATAATATAATATGGGGCTGGAGCGATGGCCTAGCGGTTAAGAGCGCCGACCGCTCTTGCAGAGGACCCGGGTTCGATCCCCAGCACCCATATGGCGGCCGAGAGCCGTCTGAAACTCCAGTTCCAGGAGAACTCCAGTTCCAGGGGAATCCGAGACCCTCTTCTGAACTCCGCGGCATTGCACGACACGGGTGCACAGACCTGCATGCAGACAGTACATTGATACACATACCGAAATAAATAAAA